>NDGM011192520.1:19446-32461 GCA_002564305.1 Octomys mimax | reverse complement strand
AATATCCTCTTTGTCCAACAAGTTCTAGACAGAAGCATGGCTCTAGCTACTTTCTAGAAGCAGCACATCAGGAACCTGGACTGAGGCAAACAGAACAAGCAGTGCACCTGGAGTACCCAGCACGCCTTCTTCTGCAGTTCCAGCCTGGCACTCACAGTGTGCTTGGTGGTGTTCCTGGTCCCTGTGAGTCCATAAGTCTTCCAAGGGCATGCACGCGCAGACTGCCAGTGCATGCTCCTCTTACTCATCAGAGTCAGGTGTCTTAGAGCTTCTTGGTCCCTGACCTCAGTCTCAGAGCACAGCCAGGGAAGGGCTGTGAAGATGGTTTTCCCACAGCTCCTTGGCTGCTGGCACAGAGCCAAGCACAAAGTTGTTTAAGAACGTCTGTTTGAAAATAAATTGAAGCACCTCGGTGGGGACACGGAGGGCACATGTGGCCCGAGTGCTGTTCTCCATGGGGCCCATGGTGGGTGCATGTCCCCACCTCCTTAGCTTAGCAGCTCAGCAGGAAACTGTGTGCCCACTTAAGTGACAGATTTTCTTCCTTTGGAGCTCTCTGCTTCATAGGGGAAGGCATCCCTATACCTGGGCTGCCAGCTGGGCAAGAGTCACTTGCCGCCTCTCCACCTGTGTGTGATCCGCATTTAGTTTCTTTCCAGGGTGCTTGCTGCACTGACCCATTTCTTTCCTGGGTCTCCACATTTCTTTCTTGCCCCCAAAAGATGCTCTTGTATTCTCTTAGGCTGACTGGCTCCAGTTTCCCAGGTGGCTGCGGGTCTGAACCCAGAGGTAGGCCCAGGAATCTGAAGCGCAGCCTTTAAACATCTCTGTTTGGCTCATCCTGCTCTTGTCCTTCCCAGTTTTCCTGGGTCATCGTCCTCTCCTCCTGGGCAATTCCTGCACCACAGTGGGTTTTTTTCAATGCAAGCTGCATCTGAAAGGCCCAGCCTGCTGCTTGGGCTCTGATAAGATCTGTCTATGCACCTTTGTCTGGCCTATACCTGCCTTTTCTGAATGGCCTTGTTAATTGCAATTGACTCCCATAGAATGTGGAGAACAGTGCCATTTGATACCAGACTAATACTGCCCACTTTTCTGCTGTGCCCTCGGCAGCAGGCTGGAGGGGCAAGAAGAGGTCAATGGCAAGGTAGAAGAACCCTTCTAATTCCAGCGAAGTATTGTTAGCGGTTTTCTATTTGCCAAACAGTGTCATTTCTAGGAATTCACAGTAAAATCAGAAATAATTAGGAAACTTCACAGTTGTGGCTCCTGTGAAGATGCAAACACTTTTATTTTTTCATTTCTAAACTTTAATCCAAAACATGCATAGAAGATAACTTAGAAGATATTGTCCCAGTTACTCTTCTCTCGTTGCTGGGACAAATACCTGACACTCACGATAAAGGAAGGAAAGGTTTATTTAGCTCACAGTCACTGGAAGTTTCAGTCCATACTCAGCTGGCTCCAGTGCAGACTGGCACAGGGAGAGAGCAGCAGCTCATGGCAGTGACAAAGAGCAAGAGGAGCCAGGGGAGGAATAGCAGCAACAATGGCTACAGAGAGGAAGTCTGCAGCCTTAAATTGCATCCAGGCCATCAGCCCCAGGCTGGGGAAGAGCTCACACCCATAGTCCCGGTGGATCATGAGTTAATCTCAAACTCTAGAAGTTCCCACCCTATGACTGCATGAGGTGTTGGGGGGACAACTAGAAGCAGACTATAACAGATACCCTGCATGATAGGAATCTACACTAAGAATGTGTTCCTCTGTACAAGTGAGGGTCCTGTTGCCTAGTAGGAGAAAGCCTGCCTCCCTTTGAAAGCTCCTGGCAAACGTATAGGGGACAGATAGAAAACCCACTTTCAAGGTAGAAAATCATGACTAAAAGGCCATCCCGCTATCTAACACAGACCATGGTTTTCTTTGGACAGCCATAAAATAGACTTGCCTGGAACCTGGAGCATGGGCTGCTCATCTGGAAGCCTGGTGTGCCATGTGGCAGGGCTCCTCCTCATTCCCCAGGGTCGCTGGAGCTCAGCATCCGTGAGCAGCAGGCAGGGAAGCAGTGGGAGCCGGGCCTTGCTGCAGGGCTGCACTGGCACGGCCTGTCCTTGCAGCATGTCCTGGGCACCTCACTGTGTCAGAAATGCACTCCCATTTTCCAGATGAGCAAGCCAAAGTGCACAGGGGGAGACAATGCTCAGGATCAGTCAGTTTCTTTCTGGCATTCAGCACAGTGCTGGGCAGTTTCGTCCCCTGCAACTGACCACTCAGCCAGTACAGTGACACAACCAAGCCAGCAGGCAAAGCTGCTTCATTTTCCTTTACTGAGGCGCTTGAAGTTGGAACTATTCCATGTTGAGAAACCTGACATGTTTCTAGGGAGGCAGGGGGAGAGTCGTAGGTGGGCACTCTGGATAAAAGAGCTGTGTTTTTAGGCCTGTGGTGATTGTCAGCACTACTGAAGAAATATTTTTCCAGAAGGTCCAAATTTCTGATTTCCTCTGAAATTTCAAAGGAAATAAATCAGCAAGGCAACTCTGGGATGAAATTTTAGCAGCAGAGTTCTCAGAAGGCACCGGCAGACAGGTCTGCCTGCTCTTTAGATAGGGTGTGGGCTCCCTGGTTCCTGCATTTGCCACCTCACCTGCCTTCCTTCCTGATAGCACTGTGTGGCCCTGAAGACGTGGGGTATCAGGCGCCTGTTGCTGAAAGGACATTGGTGGAGAAAGACCCACCAACCACGGAACTGTCCGGGGCCTGGCTTCGGTTTGGCTCACCTGTAAGATGGAACTGTGACCACCCAGCCCCTAGTTGCAGCCTGGGTGAACTGTGCCTAGAGACTGTGAACGCTGCAGCAGGTTCTCAGAAAAATCCTCCTAGCTCCTGTTCAATTTCTCACCCTTCATTCCTTCAGGGGTAAGTGCAAGGAATGCAAAAAAATGTTTGGGCATGAGGTGATGCAGGTGGACTGCATTTTGTAAGCAGGCGCCTCTCCAAAAACCATTCTTTTGCTTAGATTTCAGTGACCCCCATTGAGAACAAAGCCGTGCTCACTGTGTGTATTTTTCTCGGGTCTAAGTTTCTCCCTAGAGAGTCTCCTATAGGGAAAAGCAGAGAAAGAAAGCCCTAAACCCAAGCCAGAATCGAATGCAAATATGACAATAGGACTCATCCCGGGTAGAAAAAGCCTCCTTTTTAATTAGAAGCCTGGAAGGACATACCCTTTAATTGCTGTGCTTGTAGTGTCAGGGCTATCAATATCGGAGCTTCTTTCATTAATAAATTGGCAAGTCAGAAAGCGGCAGGAGTGGGAACCCTCCCCCCACCCCTTCTCCCACCCCAAGCTCCACTTAATCAAAGGCAGACTCAATCAAACAGGAGAAAGAACATGTAAATCAGCTGCATTCATTCTGCTGGCCTGACGTAGATAGGAGGCAGGAAACATGAAAGAGATCCTTCAGTCCCTTTCCCTGCCACGGCCCTGCCTGCAGTACATCCAGGCTAGAGGTAGTTAAATGGCCCTGCAGATTGCCAGGGACTCCCGGAATGCCTAGGTTTATGTACGGATTAACACAGTGATAGACCCTGAGTAGCAAAAGACAAAGACTAATTACCTGACAAAGCTCTCCTCCACTCGCCTGGGTCATTGAAATTAATTTCTGCTTTCAGGCTTGGCAGAAAGCAGCTGCAGAATTTCAGTTCAATACTCAAATTAACGGGGAGCTGAAATTATTTCTCTGCACAGGCTGGTATTAGAGGAGTGGGTTACCAAATAGATCTTGATCACAGACACCAAAGAAGGGATTATTCTTCTCTTTTCATCAAGAGCCTGAAGTCCTTGCAGGAGGGGGTGAGCAGGAAAGGAAGAAAAACAACAACCAATTTATTGGAGAGTGAACACTTAAATGCTTTACTCAATTGGGCGCAACATCCATGTGTCGGAGGTCTCCTACCCCCAAAATAACTCTCAGTTTCTCTGCTTTTAACCAAAACACTTAAGTTAAATTAATGATTCCCAGAATATATTATATATTTGAAATGAGATTCCAAATCAAGAGGTAATTTTTAAATACCTATTCTATAGCATCTTATTTTCCAAAGGGTCAAGAAGGTAGTGGCCTATTGTAAGGTCCAGGAAATAAAGTGGACAGGAAGGACCAGGTACACAGGCTTGAGGGAAGGCAGGCAGGAGCTGGGAGTCTGAGGTGGAATTAGAACCCAGAGCTTCTGTTGCCACCTTCCTCTTTCTGGGCCATTGTGCAGACTTCCTTTTTAATTTTTTCCTCAAAAAACTTGCACATTGCTTCTTCTAGTTTGGGATCCCTGGCTTCATTTGGCCCTTGGTGGACGAGATGGACTCTGCTGAGTGCTGTGGATGTGCACTAGACCCATAGCTCTCCCTACACTTGTCTCTAGGATTCTCCTGTGCTAGGCGCGCCCACCTGCTGGGGCAGATGTGCTGGAAGCTGAGTGCCCATCGGCCTGCGGCAGGCTATCACTGGCTAGAAAGCTGCAGGTTACTGGCAGCCTGTGATCACTATTTCTTTGGCTTCTATAGACGCTGTAGGTCCACACCAAGGCTATCTTGGGCATGAGGCATACTCAGGCCCAGAGGCAGGAAAAGAATCTCTTTCCTAACTCTGCCTAATCCTTTGGGCTTGGGAAGTAGTGTATTAATTAATAAAACAAATATTGCATTCCTTGCTGGCTGGGTTCAAACTATGGAACTCGTCCTACTGGATGTAAAACCCTAGAATTATTCCATACAGTAGCATTGGTTGAGCATTCTGAATGTAAACCTCTGAAATGTTCTGAGGGCAGTGTCACAAGTGAAACTCACAGAATGTCCTGTTTAACATTGGGTCCCCCGCTAACTCGTGTCGAGAACACTCCTGTGTATCTAACAAAACAAAATCAACCTCAGTAAGGTTTTCCAAAGGATGAAATGGAGACTTCAGGAGAATCTGTGACTAGCACCAATATCCACAGCTAGTTCCAGGGCAAATACTAAGTACCAAGACTTGAACCCTCACTTTCGTGTCTCCAGCAGGTGGTGCATGCTAAGTCACCCTTGAGTAGCAATTAGGCCCCATCTAACATGTCCAGCTTAAAACCTGTGACCTCGAGGCAGATGACTTCCACATCTCATTACCGCCCCTGAGCCGTCCAGCCCCCAGTAGGATGGGGGGTTAATCAGCCACGCACTGAATCTGCTTATAAGGCTGTTTCATGTACGATTTTTATATCTCGGCTCCTAATAATAGCCCCATTATAAATGATTGTCTCACTATGATATACTGGTTCCTTGCTTTCTAGGAACTGATTTAAAAGGAAGCCCTGGACTTCTTGTGCCCGTAGAGTTTATTCATATCATTCTTTGCTTGCTCAGCAGCTGGAGTGGTATAGGGGACAGACCCCTCCAAAAAATATTTTCTTCTCAGCATGAGGCAGTTGCCGGAATTAGTCACCTCTGGCTCACTTGATGTCTTAATAACATGCTATGAAAAATTCCCTGCTCCTCTCCATTCCTTGCCCACCCCCAGCCTTGTGATCTAACCGGGCAGTGCCCAGGGAGAAACAGTCACCCCTGTGTGTGTCACTTTCCTTCTCTGTGCAAGTGAACATTTTAATTATTTCTAGGGGAACTTTGGAGAGCAGGTCGTGGCAGATAATGTGGCCTCATGGAGTGTGTTTCTAAGCCAAAGACATGGGCATATTTATCCAGCAGTTATTTATTTAGTGCCTATCATAGGTCAGGACTATGACTATACTGCAGGACAGAATAGCAAGATACACCAGGAAAACCTGGGATGCTATTAGGAATACGGGAGGGATCACCAAGGATGATGCACCTTGTGGAATTCCTCAGGGTTGTAGTTACTAATACATGGACGAGCTTTGACCCTATTTCATGAGTTGCAATCAAGAAAATCATTAAAAGGGCTTTGTCTCCTCGAAAGCTAGATAGCATGGAATATTTAAAGTTCTTTAAATTCTTGTCCAGACATGAAGCTACTCATCCCAGCTCTAGTAGGGTGCGTCAGGGCCTGGCCTTGGGCCTCTCTGTACAGCGTCCTTACCTGCCATCATCTTCTCCCCTCCCTGATTTGGCAGCTTCCATCTCATCCTTTTGCTCTTATAAATATGATACCTCCTGACAGCCTGTATTAGTTTCCTGTTGCTGCAGTCACAGATAATCACAAATTGGTGGCATAACATGGTCCCACTAGCTTGAATCACTGGTAGTTCATCCATGACTTTCCATCAGGTGGCTATGGTCACCCAGTGTGTCTGTCCCGTGCTGCTCAATAGAGCAGTCCTGCCTGTGTCACTCGTGGCTCAGAAGCACCTGTCAGTGAGACATGAACTACAGCCCTTTCGTGAACATGTTCAACCCACATTCCCCCCACCTTACTGGCATCAGAAGCTGGGTTTGGGAAAAGCAGGAGGAGTCCTAGACCCTCACATGCACCGTTCTCAGTAGGATTCTGACTCCTTTGAGGATCTCCTGCTGCTGCTGGTCTGACAGGAGATGCAGCTCACACGATGATGTGAGGGGTAAGGGATGCTGTAAGTGCTCAGGTAGCTGCCCTCTTTGGCTGCTCACCTTCTGCTGTATGCTGTGCCCTGTAACATGGCACAGACCAGGCCATGCTTGGGCAGTCCTAGCTTAAACAACAGGAATGCCTTTTACTGTGGTTCTGGAGATCAGAAGCTCCAGGAGTTTTTACCAACCTGAGATCACAGTTAACAGGTCTGGCTCCAGGTGGCTCCCAGGAACAGTGTGTTTACCTGGCTTTTCTAGGGGTCACCTTGACCCATAGCCCTCCTCTCCCATAATTAAAGTAGTACCTTAAAATCCTTCTTCGATTCTTCCCATCCTGTTTCTTCCTCTGTCTTCTGGGGCTTGATATTTGGTTTTCCTGAACAGTTTGGAAGGACTTCTCCCTGTCTTAAACCGATAGCTTGGATCTATAAAGACCCTTTGGTCATGCAGAGAAACCTACTCACAGATCCTAGGGGTGGAGCGTGCCATCCTTTGGTGCCATTATTCTGCCTATTGCTCTGCCCTAGCTAAGGAAAGTAATGCTTCTCTCGTCTTCCAGCTCAGCCTTGCTTTCCTTAGCTTTGTAGCCCGTGTGCACCACAGCTTATACATTTCACATTTTTTATTTGCTTGATTTTGCTTTTATCTAGAACTAGACATAGGTTCTCTGATGACAGAGACCATGCCAAGCTTCTCCTTCTTTTTATCTCCTCTTAGCCAAAATGAACTCCCTTGGCCCCCTTGGGGCATCTTGGTAGTAAGTGAAAAAACTCTCCCTCAGTCTACCAAAGAAAAAAATAGATTGGGGTGAGGTGGAGGGTGAAGAGGCATTTATGCCCTGAGGAAAAAAGAAAACTCTAGGAATATAACTGTTTCAGGTTCTGCTGGGTCCAAATACAGAGAGCCCTTCCTGGTCTTCCTCTCAGCCCAGGAAGTTTATATTTGTAATCTCATGAAAAGTTAGTGGAATTGTAATGAGTTTATTCCAATCTACCACTTCCAGGGCAACCCACAGCATAATATATCCAAAATGATGGGGAGCCAAGGGGGTCCTGAGTCTGGCCACAGTGATTGCTATCTGGAACAAGGGTCTGTACCCAGGACTGAACCCAGATTTTATTCATTCATGAAGAAATGAGTGGCTTGAAGAGGAGTGACTGTGAGAATAGCAGGAAGTAGGTGAGTGCTAGGTAGGACACCTGCATGTACCCCTACAATATGTAGAGAGAAGGATGTGCAGAAAGTAATCTGCATTGCACAATTGAGATAGTGTCTAATGTTTTGGAGCCAGAGCTTCAGCTTTGATGTGTGATCTTTCAAGTCCCAGGGCAGTCATAGCCTCTACCTCGGACAGCATGGAACATTGGCTCTTCACCCCATTGCAGTCCAGCTCACACAAGGGAGCAGCAGGTGGGGATTCCAGGGAAACACACCTGCCTTCTTCAAAGATGACCGCCAGCACCTTGGCTACAGCAATATGCGTGGCTTAAAGACAATTGACGGGATAAGGAAAAGTCCTAGCCAGCTCTGGTTCATATCAATACATAGAAATAGGATCAGGCACAGCCAAAATGGAGACAGTTGTTCCTCTTTTAAGGAGAGTTGCCCAGGTGGTTCTCCACACTCAGGCAAACAAAGAGAAACCATCAGAGTTGGCCTTTCTTTTTGTTGGCTGAGGACCTTCCTTCTTTGGAAAAAAACTTGTGAATCCCAACCTGGATTTGACTTGGAATTGGCAGCAGTGAAGCCAACGAAGTTCACCTGGAATGCTATAGGTCACACAAATGAAGCATGTGGAAGGACTCTTTCCAAAGTAAACCAGAATGCTCCGCCAAGGGGAGTGAACACCGACCAGACCCAAGGGACAGATGAAGAATGACTGTGCTTTGAATCTTGCTTAATTGGTGGCTCCCCACCTTGGAAATCGGATGATGTCTCTGATTTCTGTTGTCTTTCCACAAATTTATATCTGTACATGAAGTACCATTAGGTTTTAGTAGCAAGGTCTTTTTGGTACATGGTAGAATGATTTACCAACCACCTGCAGCTCCATTAGAGGAGAAAAAGGCCATGACCAGGGTGCAGGCTGAGCCTGGGCTAGTCTCTATTTCATTGCTCTTCTGCCACTTTCCAGTCAGGTGGGCACTTGCTCCCCACAACTGCATACAATAACAGCTATGTATTTTGTCCTGAGCCCTAGCAGCACTTGCACACCTGAGACTCCAAGTTTAAGGGTATCTCCTGGCTGGTGAGTAGCAGATCCAAGGCTTAAGCCCAGATTTGCATGGACCCAGCAGGAACTTCTAAAGCCAACACCAGAAATGTGTTGGCTAAGGCTGATTATATTACGTAGTGTATTTCTGCCTTTTGGGGGTCCCTATTCTTTTTCCCTGTAACAAGGAAGAACTAGAGATTTTTCTTGCTATTTTTTGTTAAAAAGCAACATTAGTACTCACTTTGGCAGAAATTTCATATCAGTGGCAAGTTTTCTCTTTCATTTGCTTTAGCGTAGTCTTTTCCATTATTCATCTGGCTCCTGGAGCCCTCCTCTCTGTACCCTACACTTATTCTCATTCACCAAGAACAGGTGTGTGCCACCTTGGAGAAGACGGAGCCAGAAAAAAAATCAGTGAGAGAGGAATTATGTTGAAAGATGACTGAATAAATTACCGCCTCCCAGGAGTCCTATGAAAAACGGCTATTTCTGCAGGGTGTCAAAGCACCTTTTTCCTCTCTAATTCACACATATCCCTACACAAAGGCCTGTGATGGCAGAGGATCGGCTGCTACCCTGTGTGGGGCCTTCTGAGATGTGCTGCCGCTGTCACTGAAAGCAGTGATGAAGGCTGTCTTTCCCTGCGCCATCCTCCTGCTGCCCTGTGCTCTGTGATTTGGGGACGAATTCTCATCACAGTCCTCTTTGTGGGTAGCTCTGGAGTAAGCAGGTCACTGGGCACAAAGTGATCTTGTAAAGGTAGACTTCTCGAAAGACAAACCCCAGTCATCAGGCACCCAACCAGAGAAGTTAAATCACAACTTAGGAAGAGTCAACGAGGGTGGCCAGGACTTGGTCAGCAGCAGCTGGGCTCACAGCTTGGGGCCAACCAGAGAACGCTGAGATGCTTACCGGACCGGTTCTTGGGAGTGTCCCACTTCCAGTCAGTTTGCCTTAGCTTCCTCTGCAGATGGTCTCCACCTGGAGCACACTGTTCATCTCTTTTTCTTTATCAAACTTCCTCCTGTCCTGCGCGCACTGGAGTCTGTCCTAACGCAGCTGATGGAGGCTGGCTGCCTGGAGGTGGTATGGCAAGCTTTGAGTAAATGGGCTCTGTCTGTTCCTCTTTGGTGGCCTTTGTTACTTTTTATGCTGACTTGTCCTTATGTCCCCAACCCCCACTGGATTCTCTCCCTTCCTGCCTTTCCACACACCATGGCCTTGATCTTTCTTGATTCTAACTTCTTTCTTCCTATATTCTTTATCCTTTATTTGTGGCTCTGCCCATTTTTGACCTCTGTTAAAGTCATTACTGTCACTTGTTACTTTGTGTGCTATTTATGCTATGCAAATTAGGGTCACTCATTTACAACTTATGAAGACTCCACAAATACACTCAAAGCCCAGATTTTATAGACCTGGTCAATGCACAGGGAGAGAGATTGAATGACCTTGACTTCCCAAGATCCTGAGCAGCAGCAGCAGTAGAAGCAGCATAGAAATCAAGGTCTATGATTGAGCCTAAAATCTTGGCCACCATTTTGGTCCATCCCTCCTATCTATCTTATTTAGTTTCATGTGTGTGTCTCCCATGACACATGAAAGCTAAGTGTAGGTAAGGTTGAGAAATTGTCTGGGGCAGGAGGGAAAGGAGAATAGGAGGAGATGAATAGGAAAAATGAATGTAGATTGGGAAAAAAACAGCACAGACTAAATTGCATAAAAGGCACCTCGTGTTTTTTGGGGAAAAGTGGACTATTGCGTAAAATGGCCATAGAGTTTCTCTAATTTCTCCAGGATATACTTTGAAGATGAAAAAGTAGCATGTCTGCTTAGCACTCTCTTTTTCAGAAAAGCATGCTCATATCTGTAAAAATCTAGTTTGTCCCTTAAGTTGCTACATGGGATAAACTCACATTCTGCACACATGCAGAACTAGTTTTGTCACCAGTGTGAATCTGTGTCCCAGTGGCCGGTCTCCAGCTGCTGTCCACCATGGGACATCAGCCTTTCCTTGAGGTGCTTCATGTTTGCACCATGACTCAGCCCAAAGCTAAGGCTCTGTCACTTGGAGCCTGGATACCCACATGCAAATACATTTGTCATGCATATGTTGTTCACTGTGGTCTTTGAATGGTACCATTAGCATTTGTTGTCATAGTGATGTATTTATTATAATTGAGGTGTTCTCAGGAAACCAGATTTAATAGTTTTAAATCAGAGGCCAACATGGACTTTTAGGAATTCCATTCACAGTAAATTTCATGCATGGTGAAAGGTTATGGAATGGGTTTCTATGGTGCGTCTTTTTCGTCCCACAAATCTCAGCTGGTCGACCATCATTCCACTTTGGGTTTTTGTGAGCCAGCCACACTGGTGTACAGAAAATTTCACAGTTTACACTATCACCCATGTGGCACAACTTCCATTGAAAATAGAGTGGGGAAAACAGTAGCTTAGCTGTTGAGTTTATATCCTAAACCCTCAAAGCGATAAGATTCACCTTAGTGGAGGAACTCATAACCCCAGGAGTGACAGAAATTTGGCTTTTCTTGCATGCAATTTATGGGTCCTTGACTGCAGAAACCATTGCCCATCTGTTCAGCTATCATGTCCGTGAAGGAAGTTGGGCCCTACCCCAGGCACAGGCACTCAGCATCCCTCCATGGTACGAGGAACTTGCAAAGGTTTCCTACATCATAAGCACCTGAGTGGCACTACTGTGTACAATTTTTTCCTTAAACTGCCCTATTTCCTGCATGCACATCACCAGCATACTTAAGCAGGACAATGAGAGAAAGCCCTGAGGTGCTGGAATTCTGTGGTGCTTTTGTATCTACAGAAAAGATGTAGTGATAGAGTTAAACTCTTAAATATCTGTGGATGTCAGGTTGAATACAAGCAGCCATTCAGTGTTTTACTCTGGCAGGAGAACAAGTCCCCCGGAGGTAGGAAGCCATGCAGGTCCCTGGAAGCATGAGCAGATTGTTAAAAGGGGATCAGAGGTGGGCTGATGGATGCCAGCTTCCACCCTTCATGCATATACCCAAGGCTGGGGTTGAACTTTTGCCTTAACCTGTTCCATTCTTGGCGGGGCCCAGTTTCCACCAAGGTTGCCGAGCTTGGACTTCCACAGAGCCAGCTCGTGCCCCCAAGGTCTGTCCCCTGCCACTCTTCCTCCTGCTAGAGCAGGTGTTGAGCTCCAGAGCAGGGCAGAGGAACATAGCTTCAGTGTCCTGAGGCCATGAAGACCTCCTCAGCATCAAAGAGTCTGGGCTTGGGGATCAGATGCAGCTGAGGAAGGATCTGGATTAGAATCCAAACTATTTCGGAAACATTTCCAAGCCCCTCTCTTGTACTTCAAGCAGTGTCCCTTTTCACAGGCCTAGAGCAGCAACAAAGGAGGAACTCAGGATTCAGAGTGAGAAGTCATGATTTGGAGTTGGCTGGGGGTCTTCACCTGAGCCACGGATTTGTACAGAGGTTCCCAGCCTGGTAGTTTGCAGACTTACTTTGGCCAGTAGAACTGATACACTTAACGAGAATTACCAGCACTAAGTCCATGAAAGGAAACCATCATGCAAGCGCTGTCATTGCTGTTCATTCATACCAGGAATTTGTATCAAGTGCTGACCACTACTGGGCTGTTTTAAGTGCTAACAAGATTTTGAAGCAGAAACCAAGCAGTATCTCTCTGCCTTCGTGGTACTTAGAGGCTAAAGAAGTTGGAAGAGTATTAACAGGTGAACAATAGACTGGACGCATAGGAAGAGGGCCCCACATTCCTTCCAGATTCTGGTTGCCTCATGAAATAGTATTTTCAGGGGAGCAATTATGTAGTTTTTTTCTTGTCTATTTACTCCCCCTACATATATAAAACACATCACATAGTACATAAGACTATATGTATAATATGAGATTCCTTATCCTTTCTTAACCCCACACCCTTGTGTAGAACTTACTTGGTTATTGTCTTGATTTCAGAAATGAATCAGTGTTTCTTAAATGGGTCCTGCAGTCTCCTGAATGCTGCAGTTGTATTTTATTTCATAGGGTGTGTGCGTGCAGGTGATCAAGAAAGATTGAACACTGATGTATCACCCACATGACCGCCTTGTAAATCTGTCCCAGCACATCTGAATGTCTGTGTCTGCCTTGACCTTGCAAACTATTTTGGTCTGACTATAGGCTGCCCCCAAGTATTCTGCAGTCTTTTTATTCTTTTCCTTCCAGCTCTTACCACCCCCCCC
>NDGM011192520.1:0-19423 GCA_002564305.1 Octomys mimax | reverse complement strand
GCACCTTATGTCACTAAGAAGAACACCAAGACTCCAGCAGAGCCTCAGTGATTCACCTTGCCCCCTCTGGCCCCAGCGGCAGGGCTGTCTTCAATTCTGTTCTTGCTCACTTCCCTTCTGCTCTCCACGTCTTGCTTCTCCCGGCCTCTTAAGGTGATGGGATATGCCCACTAAATTTGATTGGATTACTTAGACAGAACGGCATATGAAGTGCTACAGACCAATGCCTCGCCTTTCTGAGAACTTGATATAATATAGTTGGCTTCATCTTCTGAGCCTGTTCTTGAGGGAACAAGTAAATTAAACAAGTAATTATATCCATAATGTTTTTAGAAGTTAGAAGATTTAAATATATGAATCTCATCTGAGTGTGCAGCCTTTTGTCTGCAGTGTTTCCTGCCAAAAGATCTTTTGACAGGAAATAAACATTAAAATAATCTTTAATCCCTTGTCTGGTCTATTACCATTAACAATTGATGCACTTTAATTTTGTGGGGTTTTAACTACAAAATGGAACGGCTAAGTAGTGATAATTGGGTTTGGAATTATACGGTCATTTATATCAACAGAGATGCAAGAGGCTGGGAGGGAGGGTGATTAATTATTTACTATTTCCTGGCTGTGGTTCCTATTATAGAATTTTCTGATATGTTCTGCTGTGAACAATTATCACCAAATGAAAGTAAACAAATCTGTGATTTGAGGCCTTATTAGAAGTTAGACTTGATCAGGTTGGTGTGGGATTGATTTCCACGGACTGTGGACCGTATGCCTTTTCTCAAGGTCCTGTGCTCTCTCGGTCCCAGTGTGCTTATCTCTGCATTTTGAAGTCTGGACTGGATATCTCTGTGTTTTATTAAAAAGAAAAAAAAAACCAAACCAAACAGAAATGGAGTTGGATCTGAGCTCATCAACAAAGATATGTCTGGTAAGGGGTGTGATTTATTCAGTTTGTTCTACCTGGTTTATTTCATTAAAAGGAGAAATAGAATTATCAGTCCACCATTAGAATATGTCTTGCTCTGCTATTTCTTTTGGTGTTTATGTAAGTTTTTGTGCATATATATATATATATATATGCTCTGTGCCTCAGTCTCCCCATCGTCTATCATGGGCAGAAGGTCTCAGGAGGCTTTCCAAGAATCATGCACCCCCACATGCATGTTCTTTCTCTGATCCCTCAGGAGCCACCACACACACCACAGTACATCATCTTGGCTCTTCTTAAAAGGCTGTTCCAAAGCCAAGACCCAAATATCTCAGGCAGATTCCCTGCCACTGAAGGACAGATGCACCACAGGAAGCAGGTGGACATTTAGGGAAAGGTTGTAGATCTAAGTCTCTGACAGTCATGGCCTCTGCTCCTTCTTTGTTTCTTCCCAAACTTTTGAGGACAGTTGAGGAGTTTGTCTCTTCTCTGAGTTAGTGTCTTCACATTTAAGTCTGGAAGAAACAAAATCCCATCCATGTTTTCCAATGAAATCATGGCCTCCCTACTTGACCAGTGGCTGGCCCAATCTCAGGTGGCTCTGTTGGAAATGCCCTCCCTCCCCATCCTGCAGTTTCTCACAGAGAGCCCATCCATTTCTGCATCTCCACCTCCTTCATGCTGTCCTGGTTGTCTCCTCCTGGCTGTCTCCTCCTGGATCAGCACAGGTGGATCCCTGTGCTTTCTGCTTTCTTGTCTACCCTGGATTCAGTGCACCCTCTCTGTGCTTCTCCCCAGACTCACGGGAGTCCACACTTCCTGATTCCTGGGGCGCAGAGCTATATCATGTCCCATGCACTTAAAGACTGGTTGATGACAGGGTCGTGGTGATTCCCTGTCTTCACGCTGTACATGAGTGCCACTGAAGAGAACAAGGCAGAGCTGACAAAGTTGATCCAGACACCCCTCTGTCCTCAAGGCAGAAGTGACCCTGGCTGGGTTAAGCAGCCCCTCGCTCCCCCAATGGCACATGTGACCTTTGCCCTTGGCAGTCTGGTCCTGATGCTAGCTGTGGCTGGTCCTGAGTGTCTCCAGATACAATTCCTGTGGGGCTGGAAGCTCCTCTGGGGGCTCCAGTTTAGAAGATGAGTGCAGACCTACTAGGGTTCACTTCTAGAAGCCAGCTTGACTCCAGATTTTTGTTGTGTAGTTGTTATTTTTTATTCATATTAACTTTTTATTATTACTAACATGGGAGCAGTGTAGAAGGTTGGTGGTAATTGTTCTATTTAGGAAAAATGGCTCAGCAAAGGAAAAGCTGCGTGGCTTCTCTCCCACAGAAGCAGACTCAGGTGATTTTGGTTTTCCACCTGATGCTGAAGTTTCTCAACCTCCACACTCCTGGCCAGGCATCTCCTTATCGCAGGGGTGACCTGTGTTCTGTAGGATGTGGAGCAGTAGCACTGTGCTGTCCACGAGTGGCAGTAGCACCACATCCACCAAGTCCTGAAATGCCAGCAGACACTGCCACGTGCTCCTGGGGTACAAAATCACCCCTGCTGGAGGACCTCTACGTTGGAGTGTTCTCTAAACTATAGATTTTTATTTCATGAAAAACATTATTTCTATGAACAAAATAATGAAACATAACAATATTAATGAGGCCAAAATGATAAAAAGAACTATTTAAGTAATGTTGCTTATGTCTGGCTCCTCTCTAAACCCTTGCTGTGCAGTCACTCATGTATCCCTACAGGAATCCCATGAGGCCATGCGTCCACTTCCTGGACTGGCGGTGAGAACAGTGTGCTACAAGCTGAGTGGCCTGAGCCCAACGCAGTGGCAGTTTATCCCCTCGTGGTTTGGGCTCCCTAGTTTCTGCAGTCCAGACACTGGCCGGATTATTTCCTCCTGGAGCTGCAAGTGAGACCGGGTTCCCTGCCCTTGCCTAGCTTCTCCCAGTTGCCATCGGTCTGAGGGGATTGTGGCTGCGTGACTCTGATCCCTGCCTCTGTCTTCCTGAGGGTGCCTTCCCTCGATGGGTCTGCGTCTTTGCTTCCTCTTCTTACCTAACATCATCTTCCCTTCACTCATGGTGCCTGCAGAGTTGCCAAGTAAGGTCCCCTTTGGAGATGGACGCGTATCAGCGCTCTCCACCCCTGTGCATGCAGGTGGTGCTCTTAGCCCCCTTCACACTGAAGGCAACTGAGAAACGGAGCAATGAAATGTTTGCCAGGATCACAGAGAGGACCGAGGTAGAAGAGCCAGGCGCTAAAGCCAGTTCTGGCTGCACAGTCCAGCTTCAGCCGTGGCATGGGTGGTCCTCCAGTGTGCTCCTGGACCCTCAGCAGCAGTGCCCTGTGGGAACCCGGCAGACGCCCAGCCCCGGTCACCAATAGAGACTAGAGCTTTAACAAGCCCTCCACGGGATTCTGGTGTACCCTAAAATTTAAGGATTTCTGACCAGAATTGCAATATGAAGGAAATAGTGACAATAACAAAAGCTTTCCAGGTCTCATTTGAATGAATTTTCAGACATTTGCGAAGTACACTTGGCTGGCAAAGCTCTGCCCTGATCTCTGAGGCCAGGGTGGGTCAGGAGAGGGCTGTTCATTCCTCTAAAGAGCCTCCCATCCACTTGCCTCATGCTCAAAAGTATCTGAGAAATGACAGTGATCATATCTTCACCTCCATGAAGATGGAAAGCGTCTTGTCGGGAATAAATTGAGAAAAACATTTTCATTTTGATAAGGTCCTCTTCTTCTTAGAACCACAGCTTGCCTCCTTCTCTGCCATGCCTGCAGGAGCAAACCCCCAGCGCTGAAGCTCTCTCTGTCAGCCCCTTTCTGCTCCCATAGGCCCCCTCCGTCCTGGGAGTGTATCACACCCTTAGTGCATAAGAAAGCCAAGCAATTTTAGGCTCATTGGTACATTGTTCATTCATCTTCATTTTGTGTTTTTTCAACTCAAAGCAAACACATCGCACACCCCATATGACACCGAGATGTGGATCTCTGCGTGTTTGCTCTTTCAAGCTTTTAGTGTCGTTATTTCAAAGACCCTTCCTCATCTGGTTGCTACTGAAAACTGGACTTTTTAAAAGAAAAGAAAAATTACAGATTGTATAAAATATCACCATCAGCAGGAGGGAGATGGCTGTCTCAAAAGTAAGTGGTGGATGCGACCTGGCCCCCAGCCCATCTCTAAGCTGCACCTGTGCACAGGAAAGATTGCAGCCCAGCACTGGAGCAGGTTCAATTTGAGAAGGCAGGGCCTGGGCCGGGGGCCCCAGAGAGAAACTGGAGAAGTTGGTATTCTTCCTGAGCATAGGGGAGGCCGCGCATGAGCCATGCTGTCTGGCTTCCCTTGAGAATACCTGCATGGAGATCTAGTGATTAGCAGGTCATTTACAAGCTCAGATGAGGCACAGTCATCCTGGGAAGGGTTTTACTGTTGCTCTGTTTTGTCCTCATGGTGGTTATTGCTCACCACCCTGCTTCCCCGCACACTAGGGGAAAATAAACCACTTGAGGAGTAGGAGATCGTGGTACAAGTTTCAAACCTCTTAAAACTGAGCAATAAAAGTTCCCTTATTTTCAAACTCCTCTGCAAAAGAAGTTACCATTAAAGTTGTGCTGTGGATTTTCCCAGGCACATTACATGCATTTACCAGCAAAGAGTGGGCTGAGCTGGGCTGGATGTGTAGTTCGGTGGTAAAGCAATTGCTTCACCTGCTCAAGGACTTGGCTTTGATCCCCAATATCAAAAACAAAACAAATGTGTATAGCTATTTTAAAAATTCACACAATGGGGCTGGGGAGATAGCTCAGCAGTCTCAGCACCTGCCTGGCAAGCTCAAGGACCCAGGTTCAATCCCCAGTACCATGCGCCATCTGGGAACCCTGGGCATGGCATGCCAGCCCTGAAACCGGACGTGGTGGTGCACATCTGTAATCCCAGCACTGGGGAGGCTGAGACAGGAGGACCACTACGAGTCTGAGCTGTGTAGCAAGACCCTGTATCAAAAGAATAAAAAAAGAAATGCACACAATGGATTATTGAATCTATATTGTTTGGTACCTTGCTGTTTTCATTTAACAGTGTCTTGGAGTTTATTTAGTGGCAGTGTATGTAGCTGGCCCTCCTAACACGTTGTGACTACATCATGTTCTGTCACCTGGCTGTCCTGTGATTGGCTTATGCATCCCTCTTGACAGGCATTTAGGTTGGGTCACATTTTGCCATTACCTGTGCTTCTGTACTAAACACTCTTCCACACGTGGGCTGTCTACTTCAGCAAGGATGTCCAAAGATAGACTTCCCAATGGAAACGCTGGAGTAGGGGTGTGTGCATTCTTCCAAATAGTTAATTTCCCAAGCATTGCTAAATTGTCCTCTAAAATAATTATGCCACTTTCCTCCTCACTGTTTATCCACACGGATGTCTGTGTTACCCCAGAAATTATCTCCAGCAGCAGCAGATGGAACCTAAATACTATTGACAGGTTTCACCAGTCAGCAATTAGCACCCCACTTTTTAAAATTAATGTAGCTCTCTTATTGTAAGAGTCTTCTCAAGCAGCCACTCCATAACGCTATGTAGCCGAGTCCCCAAGCTTAGCCGTTTTTTCCCCTTTCAATACAGCACATTGATTTCCTGTATGACTTTATCTGCTTAATACAAAGTGGGATTGAGCAGTTATTTGTCTGGATTTGACCATTCCTTATCAAACATTTATGATTTAGCATTCACCATGGCATCTTCTTGTAAGGTGTTTCTTATTTTTATCTTTTTCCGTAAAGGTAGGCTTGTGTTGACAACCCTATAATAAATCTCTCTTGAAAGAGATGTGCTGCAGAGCAGGGGAGAAGGGCTGGGGCTCTGTGCACGTTTGGGAGAAAAGGTTCCAGGAGGGGCAGCATGAAATGTATCTGGACGGATGTCATCTTTTATTAATAGTAATTGATGTCCTGACACAGGGGTGTGCAGAATACTAGGATTGAGTGCTTCGTAGAGAGCCACGGCAGGGGGTTATACTAAGGACTAGTTAGCAAGCATGTATACTGGGTGATCAAAAATACAGTGAATTTTAAAAATATATTAAAAAGCAATATTATAGCAAAAGACACATTACCAGTAATCCCCCCCCCCAATTACTCCAGCCTTCAATTCTACCTGGCTTATCCCATCATTCTTGGCCCTTGCTGGAGCAGTTCTGGAAGTCCCTTTTGTGAGTGCCTTTGTACATGATGATTAAAAAAATATGGTGGATGCTGCTGCCGCCGCCGCCCAGTGCCATTCTGCAGAAAGACGTTTCTGAAAGCATCGACGTGTTTCTGTTATTTACTGGGGCTGCCACTTGAGGTTTCTGGCTCTTCCCAAAAGCCCAAATGACCACAAAAGTTCACCGTTTTCAATTGATTGAGAACATCAAGGCAAGTACTACAGCATCACTAAAGATGCTCACGAAAGAGGACTTTCAGAACTGCTTCTGAAAGTGGCGAGAAATGACAGTGTGTATTTTACTGGAATGTGTCACTTTCAGCTCAATAGCCACCATATATTTTCCATCATACTGTGTATTTATACTTGGTCCAGCCATGGCCAAATCCTACAACCCCCTCTTGTCTCTACACAGAATGCAGAATGATAGCAAGTTTACCACACTTTTCTGAGAGTTTGTTCAGAGTTTTATTTGTGTACATGCAAGGGGTGAGACATCTACCCACTGGGGCTCTCATTTCTTCTATCATTGAGAGTATTTTCTAGCCTTATATAGAAAACAACATGAATGTCACCTTTATATGTATTTTAGTACAGGGACTACAGGGTCTCACTACACAGANTGGACTCATAGTGATCCTCTTGTTTTCAGCCTCCCAAGTGCTGGGATTATAGGCGCACACAACCATGCCCAATCTCAGTGATGGCTCAGCATGCCCCGGGGGCAGGGCTGGCATGGCATGTGAGGGGTTGAACCCCAGTCCCTGAGCCTGTCTAAGCAGGCACTTTAGTCCACTGAGCTATTTGGCCAGCCTGAAAACAATGTGAAAAAGATTTATTCTTAAAAGTTCTATAAAGCACCTATTGTGTATTCAGCATCATGCACTGGAGACTTAATTCCGGGGATGCAGGGATGGATAAGATGATATTGCAAAATGCAGAGAAATGACCATACGGGGGGGCCGGAAGCCCAACACTCTAGTGCTAGGTGCCTTGCAATAATCCCTCTTTTATCCCTGAAAACAGTATCATTTGTCATCTTACTATTGGTGGCGGAAAACTCCAGGGGCATGCAGCAGTGTCTTTCCAGGCTGTACTCAGGGTGCTG
Source organism: Octomys mimax (assembly GCA_002564305.1). NCBI lineage: Eukaryota > Metazoa > Chordata > Mammalia > Rodentia > Octodontidae > Octomys > Octomys mimax. The sequence continues at coordinate 12,163 of NDGM011192520.1, read as the reverse complement.
CAGTTGTTGACAGGGACTGACTGGGGAAGCGTCTGCTGCCACCTCATGCCCACAGCTGCTAGCCGGGTTCAGCTTTTTGGTGGCTGTTGGTCTGAAGTCTTGGTTCATTGCAGGCTGTGGTTGGTGGTTGTTGCCACATGGGTGTCTCCAAAAGGCAACTCGCAGCATGGTAGCCAGCTTCGATTCAGTGTGAGTGAAGGAAAGAACAACTAGAGACGAACCCGGATGCCAGAGCCATTTTTGAAATCAGTCTTAGAAGTCACACCCTCTTGCTTTTTAACTGAGATATAGTTCAGCACTGCAGTACTCTCCGTTTCAAAGAAGTTTTTAGTATATTCACTAAGTTGCACAAGCATCCTAGCCAATTCCAGAACGTTTTTGTCACTCCCCAAGCAAACCCTGCCCCATTAGTAGCACTCTGCATTCTTACTCGAGCCTCTGGTGATCACTTATCTGTAGTCTGTTCCTGTAGATTTTCCCATTCCGGACAATTCCTATTAATGTAATCATACAATACACAGCCTTTTGTAATTGACTGTTTTGCGTAGTGTAATATTTTTAGGTTCATTCTTGGTGTACCGTATATTAGTATTTTATTTCTTCTTATGGGCAAATAATATCCCATTCTATAGATACATCACATTTTGTTTCCCATTCATCCATTTATATTGTTTCCTTGCACTTGCTGGCTATTATGAATGATACTGCTGTGTGAACACTTGCATATCTCTGGCTGCTCCAAATAGTGGCTGCCATGAGCAGTCCACAAAGTTGCTTCTGTTTTCTTGTTATTATGAATAATGCCGATGTGAATACCCAGGCGCAGATTGTAGTATGGGCTTATATTTTCATAAAACGACTGTTATGGCAATTATGACCATAGCGCCAAGGAAATGTCTTGGATATTTTATATTATTTCAAATAAAAAGAGGAAAAGAAACCAAGTAGTGATTTGGTATATGACCTGAGGTATATTTTGAGGAGATGACTTTTGAGGTGCACCCCAATGGTGGCCATTCTACAAAGATGTCAGTAAGGAAAATTCCAGCAGAGGTACAGTGAGTATAAGAGCCCTGGGGTGGAAATTCACTTGAACTTTTCAGAAGAGAAGAAGCCACTACTGTTTCTAGCCAAACTAAATTGCTAGGTGATGAGGCTGAAGGTGTAGCCCACCACAGGTTGTGAATGTCTTGATGGGAGTTGTGATTTCTTTCTACCTATAGTGAAAACCACTGGAAATTTTCAAGCAAGCAGATGACCAAGTTTCACTCACCTAGCTGCAATGAGAATAACAGGTGATAAACAGCGGGAGTGAAACTAGGGGGTGTGTTGGGGACGGCTCAGGGGTCTAATAGACCCAGATGGGCATTGAAACCAGGTGATAGTAACAAAAAAAGCAGAAAAGAGTTTGGATCCCAGTTCCAAGGTTGCAGTTGCAGGTTGGCCTGACTCTCTCTGCCTAAATCTTGCTGTCCACATTCTGATTGCCACTGTGGCCTGGCCACCCAGCAGGTACCCAGTGCAGTCAAGATAAAGTAGCCACTGGTCCAGGGGTGGCAGGCTGGAGCAAGCCACCAATACACTGCTATGGGTTCCCTGGGCCTCCTCCTGCTCCGGCTGGCTCCTTCCCATCTTGTCCCCATTCACTAGCAGGGATTCTGAGCTTGTAAATAATATCTCCCTTTCAGAATGGGAGCAGAGAGAAAAGCCGGCTGTGTCAAAACTCTGTGCCCAAATACTTGATTATTTTCCATTCTACAAATGAACCCAGTATATCAATACCAGTACATCTGGGAAGAGCAAGGCTGCCAGGCAGCCAGTGGACTAGAAGTTCCGTGTGGCAGTGTACCATGTGCTCTCTGAATTAGATTTCTTAGGGCTCAGTTACTAAAGTGGGATTTTTCATAATTATTAATGGTTAAAAATAGGAAAATAGATTTCAAGGGAAAAAAAAGTCATAGGCAACAAGGGTCCAATTCTCAATGTGTGCATGTGCATAAAACAGAATTTGCTGAACATGAATAGGCACTTACAATGTGAGTCGAATTGGCTCTGTCGTGTGTCAACCTAATAGCCTAAACCCTGGTTCAATACAATGAACTTGGGAAGGTTTGCTTAATGAAAGAACTGACGTTTTCTGTGCGGCGGCCGCATTCATCAGCCTGCATCCTGTTCATTACACTACAAAGGGCTGCCAATGGGAATCGGTAGGATCATCTATTAGGTAAACGTGATGGGGACAAAAGATAGCGGAGGCCAGAGCTGTGTGGGGTTTCCTGCAGTGGCTGTGGTTATCCAGGTACTGAGCTCTGGGTAGGGGGCCGTGGCCTCCCTGAATTTTTCACATGATTGTGGTTGGGCCGTGCTATTTGGGATTCACAGGGCTGCGCATAAGTACTGATTTCTTCACTTTACCTGCGCACATGGCGTAGCTGTGGTTCCCTGCCATGCGACTGAATGTGACCGCTGGAGTTGGGGTAAAAAATGATGTACATCTCTTTGAGGCAGAAATGTAAGTGCCTAGCACGTGTTGTACTGCAATTACTTTTTCTCTGCTGTGGTAATGAGCAATATCCAAATAGCAGCTGCCCTGGCAAGGTAAGTTCTGGAAAAAAAAAAAAAATAATAAAGACATGAGCCCAGGGGATCTAAGATGGACATGCAGGAAAATGTTGTGCCCTTATGTGGGGGTTGTAAGACAGTGAGCTCTGGAGGGTGCTTGGTACCAGGCCCCAACCTGGCCCAACCTGATGGCTCATGTCCCTCACAGTGCCCAGTGATGTCCTAGTTGGACCATCAGAATGGCTGAAGCCAGGGCAGTGGCTCACATATACTGTCTTTACAGCCTGTATTTCAAGGTTCGCATATTGTATTTTGCTCTTTATGAGAATCATTTTGAAGATCTGCGTATGTTGGTAAATTTCATTTCACCCACAGCACTGTTTGATCTCTTGTCCATTTGAAGCAGATTCCTTCAGCCGTCAGTAGGGCCTCGAGTCATTGACAAATGCAGACCAAACAAGATCTGCTGACTGACAAGGTCATCTTGGGAAGGGCTGTCATGGAGGACAGAGGAGGAGCATTAATTCAGGGGGGCTCCTGTCAGGGCTTTGTGCCTCTTCCCTAATGGGGCTGTTTGGTTGTATGTTTTGCTGAGGAGATTAGTGATTGAAAGGAGATTTGAAAAGAAGAGATAAAAGTTAGCATTTAATTCCCCTGACATGTCCCACTCTAGGGTTTCCAAGGAGGCGCCATGGAACATTCAGACTAAAGCCAGGTGGTGGTTTCTCCTAAGACAGTGTCCATGTCCAGGTTTTGACAAAATAATGGGCTTCAGAAGGGTTGAAGCGAGTCAGGAGTCTATGTTTTCTCTAGCCCTATAACACAACTGCCTGCAGAATTAAACAACTGTATATAATTGTCATAGGGGTTCTGAATATGGAATTGTTGTGTCTTTATCTCTTAAATTTATTCAAGGCTAAGATAATATTCTAGGACCTGCCAGATAGCTCAGTGGATTGAAGTGCCTGCTTAGGCATACTTAGTAACTGGGGTTCGATCCCCCGCATACTGTGCTGGCCCCACCCCCTGGGCCACACTGAACGGGTGACTGAGACTAGGCATGGTGGTACATGCATGTAATCCCAACTCTTGGAAGGCTGAAAACAGGAAGATCCCTACGAGTCCGATCTGTGTAATGAGACCCTGCAGACCCTGTACTAAATACATTAAATAATAATAATAATCCATCTCACCCTCGATCCCATTGGGTCTTACTATTTAAATTCCCCAGAGAGGTGAGTGCTATGGTTTCTGTGGGTTCCACGAAGGTGAACACACCTCTCTGTCTCCCTAATACCCCTGAGAGTGCTCGATAGAAGACCTATAGAAGTGTGTAGGACAGTGGCCAGAGCATACTTATATATACCACATGTAAAAATGAGGAGCAGCCACAGGTCTTAGTTGTCCAGTACATCAGGACCTGAAAGCCGCCTGTGTCCTTCACTTGCTGCAGCCTTGATCCTATTCTACCCCCTCTCTCAAAGGCAGACTTCTTTTCCATAAACTGGGTTTATGGGTAGCACTTTGCCGTCTTCACAAGTGATCGTGAGAAGCAGCTGAGTCAGTGCTGGTACTGCCCCTGCTGCCTACAAAACTGTCAGCAAGTGCCCTTCGCTGGCATTATACCAGGTGTGATCAAATATATGGTGACTGTTCAAAAATTGTTTTAAGATGTATTATAGTAAAAGTCACATTGCCCTTAGCCCCGCCCACAGTAACCCCCTCACTTCACACACACTTGTCCCATCGCTCTTGTCAATTTCTGAAGCAGCTCTAGAAGTCCTTTGTGAAAGTGTCCTCATTTGTGCTGTTGAAGCTACTACAAGGTCCTGAATTGATTCAGACATGTCCTTTTAATGGTCCTTTGTCTTTTGTGAAGACCTGCAGGTCACACCCCGGCCCCACCCAGAGAAGAAGGTAGCTGAAGACACCCCGCAATGTTTTGAGGCACCTGCCTTTCCACTGGATGACAGTTTGCAGCGCTCCTGACATTTTTTGTCACACCTCATAAAGACATGCAAGAGGAGCTTTAGAACTGCTTCAGAAAGAGGACAGAAGGCTGAGATAGTGGTTGAGAATCTTAAAGGGGACTGATGCCATTGTGTCTTTTACTGTAATATACTTCTTTAAAATTTAAATCCTCACTGTCTATTTTGGTGGTGCCTAGCAGACTGATATCGGTGGGCTGAGAGACAGAGCCTTTGACACAAAACCCAAGGAGCCACAGGACAACCAAGCAAGGAGCACCCAGGCAGCTGTCGGTCTCTGGGGAAGCCAAGTGGGATCCTGACTGGAGCAGCCCCAGACACGTTGTTTTTCCAGTCCCTGGTAGCAGGGGTAATCTGGAACTGTCTGTGGTGGATCTCCAGTGGAGAGGTGTGTGGGCTCCGGAGTCAGACCTTTCTTGGCTCTGACCCTCACTGCTATCACTAAATAGCTCTGTAACTACTCTCCCTGAACTCAGTTTCTCTCCCTGTGGAGTGGGCACTGGTCTGCTTGACCTCACTGCATGGTGTTTTGGGCAAGGAGGTTCGTGCTATATGGATAGCACTGTGCTTGGCAAACATTTGGTGAATCCTCCTGGCTGTGGAAGGCAGATTCTTGAGCCCTGCTGCTTGGGTGGCTGGCAGAGCATGTCCCCAACTCACTGATGGTGATGTGTTTCCACCCTGGCATGCCTCAGCTCAGCAACCTCATGAAAAATGGGGCCAAAGGATTTGTTCTCATATTTAATTAAAAATAGGCTCATGAGGACCACAGCTTTTAACAACCCACTTCAATACTTAACATGCACATAGCCTGCCACTCAAAAAATTCAGTTTATTTCATCTTCTAAAACCCTCTGCATATAAGTGCTCTCCCTCTTTAACAAGAGTGAGGCACACTGCTTCATGCATTTGCTGACAGCTTCTGCAACAACTTGCAACTCCTTGGCATTTAAAGCCGAGGTTTCCACTCCTAATAGCACACTTGCTTTTTTTCTTTCTTTTCCCCTGGAGCATGCTAGGCAAGTACTGTACCACCGAGTCACCCCCAGCCCCAGCCCCATAGCAAATCATCTTTCTTAGAAGCAACGCTGTTTCTTTCAACACCTTTTTTAGATTTGGACAGGTTGGCATTGTAACTTAATGAGTTATCTCAAGATCAGTATATGTTTTCTGGTACTTTTTTTGTAGAAAGTTTAAACTGAGGATGATTTTCACAAGAGGATCCTGATCAGAATAACTGTCCCTGTGCTCTGTTGTTCTAATGAACTCATTTGGGAAATCTTTGTTTCTCTTGTCTCTTGCCCTCATATCAGACTGAGTTTGCTCATCCGATGAGGCACCTGGAACTGCAGAACTGCAATCAGCACCCCCATTCCCTACTCTGAGTGTTGCCCTGCGGTTGCTGGGATGCGCCCTTGGTTTCCATCCCATCACACTCTGCCCTGCTATCAGCCAAAGCTTGTCTTAAATATACCAGTCATCAAACCACACTCAATCCTTACACACACACACACACATCTTTCCTTCTGTTACTCATGAATCCTCTCAGGCATCCTTTAAGTAGCACTTCCAGGGCAAGAGTGCAAGGTATGTTGTCATTAGACAACCAGGAAAGATGGCAGAAGCTTCTTTCCGTTTCTTTGTCCACCATTCAACATATGTGTCCTTTGTGACATATTGTTGCATTTTTATGTTCTTTTGCAATAGGCACTTGGGACTTAAAAATGAATCAAAGCCCTTTAGTTCAGTGAGGACAAGGCATGAGGTTACTGAAAATAGTACTGGGCAAAAGGCATCTTAGCTTTCCCAGGTACAAGTGAGTGAATGTGGGTCAGGGAGGAGGACAAGGAGGTAGAGAGGAGGAAGCTTTACCATGAAGGCAGTGATGCAGGGCACAGACACTTGTAGGTGTGGCCTCAAGGATGAGCAGAGGGGAAGAATGTGAAGGAAAGGCATCCTGAACGGAGGGATAGCACATCCTGCAGCCCAGACAGGGCTTCCCAAGTGCCTCTGAGGAGACAGGCTGACCACTTGATAAGCTCTCCAGTGGGTTTTCTCTATCAAACTCCAAGTAAGATATGGGGCCTTCTTTTTTATAACAGGAGCACTTAGTAAAGGCAGTTTCCCTTACAGAATTGTTGGAAGTGCTAAAGGAGTAGTTTTGTGGTTAATCTCTAAGAATGGCTCCCTGAATAACATGGAAATGAGCCACCAAGGAGCACCTAGCACTGAAGTTATGACCGGATGGCCAAGCCAAAGCCACCTGTGCTCATGTGTCTCCAACTTCACTGCCGGGAAGTTGGAGAATGAATCCCGGTATAGGAAATAGGAAGACAGAAAGCTTAACCAGTGACACAAGGGAGAGCCCCCTTAAAAAAAAAAAGAAAAAAAGAAAAAAAGAAAGAAAGAAATGCTCTCATCTCATACCATAGTCCTTGGGTCACATGATAGCATCTAGCAATTGGAAGGAGGGATTTGTAACCATGATTAAAGCTGCAAGGGAGTCCTGGAAAGGTGATTTTTAAAGTTTACAACTTGTCCAACTAGAATAGTGAAACACAGAGGCAGTGGTGCCCTTCTGGGAGATTTCATAGTGCCTGGGGCATTTTTTTATTGCCACAACTGAGAGGAAACAGTAACACTTCTGAATTCTAGTGGGTAGGGCCCAGGTTTGCTGCTGAACATCCTGCAATTCACAGGACAGCCCTAGCCACAAGAATTACCCAGCAGCAAGTAAAAAAAATGCTGAAGTCTAACAAGATTTTGTTCAAGGAAAAGGCAAAACATTTTTTTAATCTCCCTTTAGCACATGTACCATTTTCTCATCAGTAGATTTTCATTTTTAGAATGAATCCTCTAGAAATGGTTGTGTCCCTTCCTCTTCTCTACCAATCATGTAGGCCTGTTATTGTGTTTGTTTCTGATGAATTGGTGGGGTTGTTTCTTCTCCTGTTTCTAGAGGCAGAGAGAAGGACTGCCTGGTGACCAGTGCTGAAGACTTCTTTCTGACTGCCTTGAAAGCTGTCACTGTTCTGTTCTCAGAGTTTCTTGGCATCAGTGGGTTGGGTTGAGCTCTCCCTCCACACCTTGTACCCTCTTCTCTCCCACTGGCAAGTCCAGCTGCAACACAGCCAGGCCATCTGGAATATGTAAAATTAGGCAGCTTGTAGTGAGTTACCAACCAGTCTTCAGTTACATCCTTGTGTGTTTTCCTATGCATCTGTCTCCACAGTTCAGGAGGGAAACACCTTTCCTGATTCTGCAGTGACTCTAGTCTATTCAGGAAGTGCACAGTGATGCCATGGTAATCTTCATGATGCTGAGTGCTTCTTTGGTACCTTGCCTTGATAAAATCTCTTAGACGTGATGTCTGAACAACTTAGGCAGCCATCAGGCTTGTTCCTTCCTTCCTCTCAGTGCATGTAACCATGTAACAATCAGGCAGGCACACACCTTTCAAACCTCCGAGCCCCATGCTAGGAACCCAGAGTGTTGCTGTACTGCTTGAATAGTGTTTTACTCTCTTTTTTGATGCAGTGTCCAATAACAGACAAACAATTTAAAGAAGAAAAGGCTGATTCTGGCTCATGGATTCAGAAGATTTAGCCCCCTTACAAATACACCTTCCGGAGCAGTTAGGAAAAAGTCTTCATTACTAGCCACCATCCAGTCCCTTTTTCTGCCTCTGGGAGTGGGAAGAGAAACAACTCACCCTCACACCAGCCTCCAATCCAATAAAAACAAACAAAACAACAGCTCTACATGACTGCTAGGGACAATGAAGGGACACCTACTTCCAGAGGATTTATTCTAATAGTAAAAATCTGCCAATGAAAAAGTGGCAAACACACTAAGTGGACTAGGTCCCAGTGTAGAAGATCATGCTGGAAGGGCATAGCACAAGAAAGCTTCACACCCCATGGCAGCCAAGATGCAGAGAACAGGTGAAGATCCAGAGGAGCTGGGACCAGGGAAACACAATGCCTGCCCACATTCACTCCCCCTGTCTCACCCAAATGCCCACAGACCCCTGCTTTCCTCATACTAGGTACCTCACAAACCAACCATGTTGACAATCAAGATCAACCATCCCAAACAATGTATACCCAAACTTCTGTCCTGCATACATACCTAGAATGTGAGCTTATGTAGAAAAAAGGACTTCCAGTGCTATTTTACTGGGAAAGAGTAGGACCCGAACCTCAGTAGCAGTGTCCTTAGAAGAGGCAGAAAGGAAAAAGAGATGATAATATGAAGAGTGAGCCAGAGACTGAAGTTATGCATCTACAGTGCAAGGGACATGAAAGACTACTAGTCACCAACAGAAGCTGAAGGAGAATGTGGGAAGAGTGTCTCCCACAGAGCTTCCAGAAAAGGTAGACCTCAGGGACAATTGCATCTCAGGAAGCTGGCCTCCTGAGCTGCAAAAGACAGAATTTCTACTGTTAAGCCACCTGCTTTTGACTGGAGACTAATACAGACACTTTCAGTGAGTTAGCTCATTTAATACAACTCCATCAGGCGGCCATTCATGTCATTCCCAAATGGCTGCCACTTCTGAGTAGGATGACGACCTAGTTCTCTACTGGTGATCAGAGCCCTGGTTTCCTCATCTATAAAGTGGAGATTCCCTCTCTGCACTAAATAGAGACAGCATTTGTAAAGCAGTTGGCACGATGCCTGGTTCAGAGCAAGTGACCAATAAATAACTGGCCTGATTATCATTGCTATTATTTAAAATGTAAATATGTTTAAGAATGCATCGTCAATATCCAGTTAGCCTTGCTAATAGAAAGGAGTAAAGGTGTAGATTGCAGTTGGCTTACATTTTACCAAGTGCTTAGGCAAACATACATGTGCTTAGCTTTGGGGGGCTCATTTCATTCACTCACAGTGGGCTGTGTGCCAGGCTTTGGCCTGCTCTGGGATGAGGAAGAAATATGATTTTGGGCCATCTATGGATGACATCATTCACCTTTAGGATGCTTAAGAGTTAGGTATCTCGCTGAGCAATGGGATCTTGGGCACAGCCGATCTGTCATCTTTTCCCACTCCCTTTGTCTTCAGAGTTGAGAAGACCAGCAGAGCAACAGGTATCTTGAGATGATTTGATTCAGATATTTAAGGATTCAGGTCTTTAAATGAGTTTGTTAGATTTAATTAACTCCTCCAGAAGACCAGCCAAAGAGAAATTTTCAAGGTGCTTTGCAATTTTGCTTTTCTTTTTCTTTTTTTCTTTTCTTTTCTTTTTCTTTTTGTGTTGAAGGTAACAATTGACAGCATGAAACCTTCACAAAGTTCAATCCCCGGTTCCGCCAAAAAAAAAATAAATAAGTAAATAAATAAAACAAAATTTAAAAAAAAAGAAAGAAACTTTCACAAATACATGTAAATACAGGTAGGGACATTTATTATAAAAATCCCGAGCAAGAGGCTGAAGTGCCTGCTAACACTGTCCTCTGAGAGCATGTGTGGTGACCAGAACATGTGTGTACTGAAGAGACCATGTCATTTCGACCAAGACTAGAGTCTGTGAATGTGTGTGTGTGTGTGTGCACATGTACACTCCTTTTGTCTGGCCTTCTGTGGTCATTCAGAGGTACACAGGTGTGCCAGTGGGCACACAGGCGATTATGCCCACGAGAGATCGCTGTGCCTCTACACTGTGCCCAGACTGTGCCCAGACTGCTCCTAACCAGTTCATTCCAACTTGAGCAACCAGATTTTACCTTTTGCAAGGAGAACAGCCAAAAACATACTGAAATAAAAACTACTTGATAGAATTTTAAAAGGCAGAATGACCACAGAAGTCCCCGGAAGACTGTCCGTGGTCTGGGCCCCCCATTTCGAGGGTCAGCATTTGTACTGATTACAGCCTGACAGCTCTTGAGTTTCCAATGATAACAGCCATCTGACTTGATCGGAGTTCAATGGATTTTCACTAAAATAGAATCATCGCTCTGGTGATGGATAGAAAACGTAAAGCAATACATCCTGATAAATGCTCTGCTTGCCTCCCTCCTCTCCTCGGCGGTGACCTTGCGCAATCCATAAGAGAGCAGAGGCAGAGCCGGGGCCACCGCCGCAGCCCGTCAGGACTTGGAAATTTAAGTAGCTTTGAAACTCATCAATGGGGTGAAGGGGGAATGGCCTGAGAAAGCAATGGATCATGCTTAGAGGACTCGGAGGGAAGTCGGGTACGCTGAAGGTCAGTGAGCAGGCATGTCCTGGAGGGACAGCCGGGACCCTCATTCTCATTCATGGGAGGCTACAGCCCTGCGAAGTGAGATGGGGAAGAACGCAATAACACAGGAATTTTCTGAGCCTATAATTTCCTGTCCAGAGTGAAAAATAAACACTGACCTGGAGCCAGAGGGTGCCCTGCCCTGGGCTCTTCCTCCAGGCAGCACGAGTAGGTGTACCAGAAGTCCCTGAACATTTCTAATCTGTTTTCTAACCCATTTCCCTTAGCTACTTGTGGATGCTTTAAACATTATTGATCACCAGTAATCGCAAAATTGTGTAACATGAGAAGAACCCCACTTAAACCAGGACAGCAAGGAGACCCACAGACAGTTGCATCTCCAGTCCCCAATCCCTGGGCACCAGACTGGAAGAGACACTTCTGGGTGGCTGAATGGCCAAGAAGTTAGAGGTTGGCAGGCACCCATTAGGGTCGGTTACAACTTGCTGAAAGAAAATATTAAAATAAAAATTAGATCATAAATTTGGAGCCACAGTAACCAAGCCTAAAGTGCAAATTGCCAAACAAGTCAAGAGACTCATTAGCATTTTATGTAAATCAGTTATTACTGTTCTCCACTTCCTTAATTATCCATGTTATTTCAATACAACCCTTTCTTTGATGTCCCAATTCTATATTTAAATAGTGCAAGATTTCTATCGTATCCTCCCGCAGAGGCTTGTGCCATGCACAAAACATGCCAAGAGCAGCTCTTTTAGAGACTACAGGGAAATGTTTAATTGGTTCATCCCATTTGAGTTATGAGGGTGTATTACTGAACATATAAAATCAGAAACATGGAAAGTACTAGCTCGGAGAAGTTTACTAAAACCTGCAAGAGACCACTTGAAATCTTGCCCTCAAGACTGCAGATTCTCGCTGGGAACTGATTCAAAGGGAAATTTTGCAAACTTCATTGAATTTTGCTAAACGATTGATTTATAATTGAAATATTTGCAAATAACCTTCCGCAGCCCTCTTCCCTCCAGCACACAGAATCGTTCTTTTGGTTGGATAAAGAGAGCACGGGTGACAGAGAGGGGAAAGGATGCAGTGCTGAGAGCAGAGGGGACACTTTCTCTGCCCAACACACTGTCACAGAGTAAGCTCACACATTTCTTTTCTCAACTAATCTGCAGTTACTAAAAATCACACAAGGTAAGAGAATTTGAAAGAGCAGCTTAGGCACAGAAAACGTAACTTTTTGTGTGAAGTTATAGTCTGTATACTCTTTGTCTCCTCCCTTCCTCTTCCTGTTGGCCACCTTATAATCCAGAATGCTTTTCAGATTCTTTACTTTTTTTAATGATTTTTCTTTTCTTTCTTTCTTTCTTTCTTTCTTTCTTTCTTTCTTTCTTTCTTTCTTTCT
>NDGM011192519.1:0-11599 GCA_002564305.1 Octomys mimax | reverse complement strand
TCCATTTTTTATAAGTGCAGGGTGGATAAAATGATAACTGGTAGATCACCTGGAAGGATCAAGTTGCATACTAGATTCAGAGCACCTGGCAAATGACTGAAGTTCTGCGAAGGGAGATTTGTCCTGAAATGAGGAAAGAAAGACATTGATTACAAAACTATAATTTAGTCATAGGGATAACTGGGTAAGATGAATTTCAAGGAACATACATTATACTGTATTACTACATAGTGGAAGATCAAGAAATGTATTTTTTGAAATACGTTTTCTTCGAAAATTGATATTACCACCAAAATATCGTAGTGCAGTTCTTCTTTCCAGCTTCTGCCTTTCAGCCGTCATCCCACCATGAAATCATCCTTCTTGTGCTTCACTGTCCTTGTCTCCCATTTATCAGTCCTTCTGTCTACCTATTTATCATGTTCTAGTCAATTTATCTACATCAACTAATAATTTTGATATTTATATATGCATAATTTTATTTAAATTTAAACATGAACTTGAATTGTTTCACTTAAAATATAGGATGAGATTGATTGTTTTAACATTGATGCTTGATTTTCTATACATGCAAATACCACTGTTCCCCTTATGTTGTATTTCAGACCTTTTTGAAAAGATAGAAATGGAAATTTATGACAATAAATGTCTCATAGTAATGATGATGACATTCATCCTTGAATTTATGAACTAATGAGAGGAAACAGCTATATTCAGAAATGCACATCAAAAAAAACCTTTGCAGTGCCAGCCTCACCCCCGGTGCATGCTGGGGCAGCTATTAGTGCTGTGCTTTGTGGTGCGCTCCTGTAATCCTAGCTCTTGGGGACCTGTAAACAGGCAGATCACTACAATTCTGATCTGGGAGTGAGACCCTGAACACCCTTTAGACCCTTCCCTAAAATACAAAAAAAAAAAAATTCTATCCATAGTGTACTAGAGATAACTAAATCATAATTCAATGTAGAAGAAATTTTTAATAATTTTAGTCAGATTAATAAAATATTAAATTATATTTCTTATATTTTCCAAAGTAAGCTGATAACATAATCAATAAGACTGTCAAGCATAAAAATACATTAAAGTAAAATTCTGTGGAGGAGGCAGAAGGGCAATACAAGTTCATGAGGCGAAAAAACTTTAAAAATTCTATTAATAAGAACATTCTAAGTATTATCTTTTAATAATGGGGATAATTTTCAAATTATAGTATTTACATCGAATTTATGTAATAGAATAGGTTAAATTTTATTTAATAAGTAAATAGAAACATTTATAATAGATTTATTTTGTAATTCCTACTACAAATATAAGTTTATGATAAAAGTTTTAGGTGTCAAATTAGAGAAAAGTATTAGAGAGTAAAATTTCAGAATCTTCCATTATTCATGCACAAAATTTGCTAATTCCAATCAGGTGACTAATTTTATATGGTACTTCCTTAATCCCAGAAAAGCACACCATAGATCAGAGAGCTCAGAAAAACCCCACCTGTAATTGAGACTTATGCAGTGACATCTAGACACAAACCATAACAGTTTTTTATTTATTTTTCTGCTACTCTTGAGCTTGTGGAATACATCTAAGTACAAACTGACATACTATCCTTTTATGAAAGGTCTTTACTTTGAAACATATAATTGTCTTTCTTAAAGAAAACTCCATATTTAGACAGAAAGAACACCATGAAAGCATAGTGACAAAAACCTGTGGTGTAGTCATTAATTGTGGTAGAATGATTTCATACTTGAATTACTGTAGTAGATTTTAATATAATAGTTATATATAGAATGAGAGGGAAAGTAAGACTTTCAAGGAAGCCTAATGTAAAAAGATTGGGAGAGAATTGTAATTAAAAGCACACAATAGTAGGCAAAATTTTGTCTAAAATTGGCCAGGGATTAGTGATGGTAGCAATACTAAGGCAAGAAGTGAAAGGAATCTGGGCACCAACCACAAGACAAGTAGGAGACAGATGATGGTGTTGGATGAAGAAAGTGCACCAAGACTTTGGCTTTCTCAGAATCCAGAGCAATTCTCTTGGGTTCATGCTGGTTTCTAAGTATGATTTCCATCAATCTTGGTGAAATCAAGGTCAGGATACCATTTTGTTATGGTTGCTGCATTGTGTCCACTTGAAGAGTCCAGAAGCTTAGCTGGGTAACTCAGCAGGTCTACATTTAGGGGTGAAAAGGATGTGCCTTTACTGCTCTACAATATTGTTCAGTGTGTCAAATTGAAAAGTTTAAAAGTTTAACTGAGTCAGCAAGGGCCAGAATCCTTCGTTTGTGTAAGTCCTCAGCTTGTGGAAGAAAAGAGTGTGAATGAAGATTGTGTGGTGTTGTGGACCTGGACAGACAGCACATGTGCAATGTAAGGGAGGAGAAGAGGATTGTTTTCTCCCTTTTGTTCTTGCTAATTTTGACGTGTATTGCTGCCTTGAACTGTTGCCCCTGTGCTGTGCCACCCCACCATGGGCTGAACACTCTTCAAACTGTGAGCTAAATAAACCTTTCCTTCCTTAATTTTGGGCATTGGTTATTTGTCCCAGCAAGAAGAGAACAGTAGCCAAGACACATTTCCACTGGCGCTTCCCAGCAGCCTGACATGAACTCAAAGATGCAGCAGTGCTGGTCTGCTGTTCTTCAGAACAGACTGGAGAGGGTGAGGACTGACATTTCTTCTTCTAGATAATATTCCAAAATATATGACTGATGCCTAAGACATTAGAGGACTAGATTAACACAACATTTGCTTGGAAATGAAAATATTCTAGAAGAAGCAAAATAAAAGCAAGATGAAGAGCCATAGGAGGAAGGGAAGCAAAGTCATGCATCTTAATTTTTTTTTATTTTCTTGCTTCCTATCAACTGGTTGTGTGATTACACACCGAGACTTGCCCTTCTCTTGCATCACTCACAAGTGATGGTACCATCATACACTAAATTAAACATGCATCAAAGATCTAATATTGAAAAAGAAGCAATCTTACGATGATAAAGTAAGTAAAATTCATGAATAAACAGGCATAGCTAAGGAATTTACTACTACTAGATCAGACTTGTAGTGATCTGCGTGTTTAAAGCCTCCCAAGAGCTGGGATTACAGACATATGCCACTATGCCCAGTCTCAATCACTGTCTCAGCATGCCCTGGGGGGCGGGGCCAGCATGCCAGGCCCTGGGATTGGATCTCCAGCCTTTGCGCCTGACTGCAGGTACCTTAATCTGCTGAGCTATTTGGCTGGCCCTTATAGTGATTATCTTAATGACTTCTTCATTACTGGGACAAAATATCAAACATCCATAGTTCAAGGAAAACAGATTTATTTTAGCTCAGTTTGTAGAAAATTCGTGTCATAGTGCCTGGCTCCAAGGCAGGATACAATGGCAGAGAGGGTGGAGGAGGAGGAACAGCCCATGGCACTGCAGACAGGAGGCAGCAAGTGGTGAGCTTCCCTGTTCCTTGTATCGAATTCAGACTACAAACACTGATGGGTACCACCCACATCCTGGATGGTTCTTCCTATCACCCACACCTAGAAGTATTGTAAACCAATCACTGGACTAATTAAGTTACTACGCACACTTAAGTCACACTTGTGCTTCCCAGATCCAGCTAACTCTGAAAAGCCCCACCTGTGCGAGCACAAGGCTTTGGACAAACATCTAGATCCTAGCCAATAACAGTGGTACACACATAGCCATCTTTATAGGAGTATAATTCATAATAGTCAAATCATAAAGTTGGCCTAAATGTCTATCAATAGATGAATGCGCAAACAAAATGTATCATTTATATATAATAACATATTACTTTTATAAAGATAAATTAGAGTAACTTATAGCAAAATGGATGTAACTTTAGACCACAATGTCAAGTGAAATAAATCATCATACGACCTTTCTCTTCTATGATTTCTCTTCTATGAGAAATAAAAAATATAAATAAATTTTGAAAGAATGACACTCAGCTGAATTTTCAGTGCAGGTCAATAAAAAATGATCACAATAGCAGTTTTTAATAACTTGTTAATGTTATCACTTGCCTAGATAACTAGCATTCCCTAGAGAATGAGAGGAAGCTGTTTACAAGTATCATTGAAAAAACGAATGGGAATTTTACAAAGATATATAAGTAGGAGAAAATTTAGAAATAGCTACTCCAATTCAGATTTGCAGAAATAAGCAAAAGGTGAGCTTTAATAAGGAGCAGTAATCTTTCCTTCATAAGATGCTAACCTAATGGCTTCATGCCACAAAAAGAGAAACATATTTTCGTGGCTTTTACTGAAGGTAACTCTCACACTATTTTTCACTTTTTCCAAAGGAGTCTCATTCAAGACTCATCTTCAGTGTCAACAACTTTGACGGAAAAAAATTCACAAGGAAAACAGTGTTTCATTTTGAGACATATTTTTCTTTTGAGAGAATTAAAGCTTAATTGATTAGGGAAAAAACCTTCATCCAGGTACAAAAGCAAAGGTTTACAAAAAATACACATTTTGTACACAGGAAACTAATTTAATAAACAGCCTTTCCCCGTTAGCTTGCGATTAAGCTAAATTGCCAGCCTCAACTTTTCTGTGTAGAATTTCAAATGTCAACACATTATATTGCGATTCCTCTTAATTTCTCACAAAGAAAATGCAAAATGATTTCATTATGCTGGAGTAAGTGGAAAAAATGATGAGTTTCTCCAGAAGAGTATGCAATGGGGAGAGATTGGGCAAGACGATTATATTGAGATATTTGAATAGCTGGCCATTAGCAAGAGCATCCCCATTACTCTGCTGATAATTATATCTCTTCTGCTATGACTTCCCAGTGGAATAATAGAATGTTCCCAGTGCAGAAGATAATGAAAAATACCGTTCAGGTGGTACATGCATGCCAAGAATAGAATGCAGTATTTCTTTCTTTCCTGGCTCCTGCTCCATCGCAGCCACCATCATCCCTAACTCCCTGTACCTTGTTGCTTTAATGGTGTACACTTACATGTCATATATTAATCTGTGTTTGGCTGTTCTATGTTGTGTACGGCAGGAATAAATGTATCTTTGAAATGGAGGTGGCAATGGATTATCAGTCTTTCAATGTAATTATCTTCTGTGTTTAGAAAGCTCAGTGTTTCACTCAGTACATTTTTGTTAGCTATTATGTAAATGACTTTCAAAATCCGCTGTAGTTCAAAGTGAAGGCTATGGATGGAATCTTACAAGGATAAAGCTCTGGTTTTCGTTGTAGGAAAAATTGTTGCATTTTCTTCTAATTAATCCGTCATTTTGCAAACACTTTTCACTGTAACAATCAAGCAAAATTAAACAAACAAAAAGGGAGAAAAATGAAATCAAACCACAACACCCACTCATTTTCCATACCATTTCTCTCCCTGTCCCCACTAATTTTTTCCTCTGCCTTATTTTCCTCATTGAACATTTATAAATCCTCTCATTGTATTATTGTCACCTTATTGTACCATGGCATTTTTATTGCTGTTTATTTTCAGTTTGGGAGAATCTTGCTAGATACTATATGTCTTTACATATTCATTAATTTTACAAAAAAACCCCTCAATTTAGATTTCTTCTTTTGCTCTGACACTGTTGTTTGAAATTCTGCATATTAGTTTGAGAATTCCACTTTAAAAGTATGTAGGAGAAGGAAAATTCTACCAAACAATTTTTATTTACATCCTGTAGAGGGCAGTGAAATGTTACAATGGTTTTACCCTCCATAAGGGTTAAATTGAGAACTGTTCATTTTTTACATTTTTAAAACTCCCTAGAGAACAGGACAAAAGAACAGCTAACTTATCCAAAGATACCATTTCTTTCTTATTAAAATTGTATTTATGTTTAGACTCGGAGAGGTATGCTTCATTATATGAGTGTTTTCTACTTGAAATGTTTGTCGGAGAATTTATTCAGAATCCATAAAGTTGAAATGCAGCTGTGCCTCCAACTCTAAGAAATGAAATGTGCGTTCACACTATTGGCTTTAGGGTTCACACTCAGTGTTCAGTTAATATCCAATTACAATCAAAAGAGTGGTCCATACAGTCAGTGATTAGTGGTCATTTAACAAGAAAATGGACCGCTTCTGCTATAAAAAATTAATTTCTAATTGTCATCTTAAAATAGCTAGTCACATGTAAAAATCAAAGTCATATTCACTTATAAGTTTTACATTTTATTAATATTTAACACTAGTAGTTTGGTTTAAGGATGAACATTAAATTTTATTATCTAAATTATTGGTATGTGTCTATTTTAGAAAACATTTTAATTTATGTTAACATTTTTATTACTAAAGCAAAGCACATTAAATTTAGAGTGACAAAATACATGGGTGTGCATGTCTTGGGTATATATTGGTTCTTGATAATGTCATAAAGATCACATATTGTTTATTATAGGTATCTTAATATTCATAAGGATTTTGCTATCTTTGTGACATGCTTATAGAATACTTTTGTATTTATTGCACAATGAAACCTGCATCATGTATCTAAAAGCTTTCGCAAATCAATATACTTAAATCAGAGTCATTCATAATTTACTGAAAGCATATATCATACCTATTGTTTATTTGACTGCAATCCCTAAATTTTAACGTCAGTCTTTGTTACTGCACACTTCTATTTTGATTTATTCTGGAAAAGACTCCCATATTTCCTTCCTGTTTCAATCCTCCCTTTGCTCTCCCAATGACTTTTCATTTAATTTCCTATTTTCTTTATGAATTTGGATGATTAAATCCACATGAACAGTGTCTTAACTATTTGCAGCTAAATTTCAGCTGATTTTGTGTGGAGTGATTTTGCTAAAAGCTCAAGGTGCCATCTCTACCTTTCTCTTCTTATCCTACAAATAGTTTCTTTCTTTTCTTTTCTTCTCCTCTCTTTTCTTTTCTTTTCAAAAGTATTTGGTTGTTACAGGGTCTCACTAAGTGCTGGGATTATAGGAGGATGTCAACATGCCCAGACTCAGTGGCAGGCCCAGCCCATCCTGGGACTGGGGCTGGCACTGCATATGGTGCCAGGGATTGAGCCACAGGCCCTGCACTTGCCTAAGCTTGCCTAAGCAGGCACTTTAGTCCACTGGGCTATCTTGCTGGACCCTGCTATCAGTTTCTTCTAAACTCTTTCTAAGCATATTAGTTTTAGATTATCTAATGCTAGCTTTTCTCCATTATTTTACAAATAACTTCCTAAACTTTTGATTCAAAATGTTGTGCCAATCTAGAATTAGATACATACTTTTCTCTGTAGTACTAGCTGATTTCTGCTATAATTGTACCATGCTAGATTTCAATCCTGCTGTGAATATTTAAGGTTTCAGATGCTCTCTGCTTTCACTTTTACCTAGAAAATGGGCACCAGCTTGATGTGTGTTCAGACTGGAAATATAAAGCCACTTTTTCCAGAATATCCTTCTCTGGTGAGTAGCTATTCAATACCCATTTTGTAGGGGCTAAATATTAGGGAGGCACTCTGTGTGGTACAGTAACCATTCTCATGTTCTACAATGATCATCTGAAAAGCACACATAGAATGGCTTTCTTCATCTCCCTAGCAATTGCTGATCTCTTCCCCTCATTTCCTGAGTCACATCCTAAACAAATTCTTATTTCAGATTCTGTTATATAGGTAATATAAATTAAGACCATATTCTAAAATATAAGCAAAATAGCACATGATATCACCAAGAAGTAGGTAACACATTTCTTGGACTCTCACAAACTATTAGATTTCTTGAAATTTGCATTTACTTACTAGATTATTGGAGACAGAATAACATTGCACACTCTGTTCAACAGCAATTATTAATAGTCTCTATGTTTAATCGGTAAAAGCATACACCTTCTCCTTCATATTTGGAAAAAGTTTAAGATAACCCTGAACATATATATCCTCACCATTTTAGTGGAGGTGTAAATTAATAAAATGAGTAAGGGAGAAACTATACACAGGAAAAGATGAAACTGTCTTTAAATAGAAATTATGTGATTATACAGAAGGAGAATACTAAAGATTTTACTAATCATTCAGGGTTTTAGAAGGAAGAGTTTGTATTTTAAACAGCAGTTATATTTTCATATTTTGTGAGGAAAAACTGGGCAATAAGTTATTGAAAATCTACAAAGAGGTAAAGACTGGGCACACAAAAACTTGTGTGATTTGTATATTTAAAATGCTACAAAATATCATTAGAAGAATGTAGATTGCTTAAAGTAACGGAGAGTTATATCTTGTCATGATTTTGACAAGTCATTATTTTCATATAGTTACTCACCAAATTGATCAAGAGATACAATGAAATTTCAAATCTTAATAGCATGTCCTAGAAATGAGAGAACAGCTTAAAATGTATACAGAAATATAAATGAATGATGAGTGAAAACACTTTTGAAAAAGAGAACAAATATGAAGAATACTTATTTTCCACTTTAAAATTAATTACGAGACAACACCAATCATGAAAGTGTGGTACTGGTGTGATATGCAACTCAATGGAATGAAACAAAAGAAAAAGAAATAGAGAAATGGATCTGTTCCTAGCAAGTTCAACTAACGAGGAGGACGTCAGTACAATTCAATGAGAAACAGGGGAGGTGTTCTGTGGTAAGTGAATACTTAGTATGAAAGAAAAATAAATGGTTACTAAGTGCAGGAAAAGATTCTCAATGATATTATTTTCAATGGTATTAATATTAAAAAATATAAGGTATCACTATACGTACACTATACTGGCTAAAATTGAAGCAGAAGTAAAGCGTGAAGATTAAAATGTTGAGATTTTGGGAACTTCATTGCTGACAAGTGAGGGTGTTAAATAAAGCTAAGTTTATACATTTTTCATAATATAACTATATGTTAAATTTATTTTTATTTTAGATATATATCAGAAGAAATATATAAGAACTTTCAGAGCAGATGTGTCTTAGTATCTCCATGTTGAAAACCACATAAATGTTCTTTTCCTTAGAATGGTTAAATAAAATGTAGTGTAATTGTGTGATGGAACACTGTTTTGCAACACACGATAAAAGCTTAAACTATGTACTAGAAAATGGAAAAAATTTCATCTTATTATTCTGAGGGGAACAAAATAAACTTACAATAAAGAAACCTGGGAAAAACTATTTTAGCTGAGGTAACACCAACATAGACAATAATAATCATTTGAGAACTCTCACTTTTGATATATGATGAAAATAAGCTTACTTTTTATGTATTTAGTACAGGGTGTACAGGGTCTCACTACACAGATTGGACTCTTAGTGACCCTCTTTTTTCAGCATCCCAAGCAGTGGGATTACAGGTACGTGCTACCATGCCCAATCTCAGTCACTTTCTCATCATGTCCCTGGGGTGGGGCCAGCATAGAAGACTGGGGATTGAACTCCAGCCCCTGTTTCTGCCTAAGCAGGAACTTTAATCTGTGGAGTTACCTGGTTGGCCCAATAAGTCTATTTCCGTGATCTTCCTTCCCCAAGCCCATTAACTCTTGACTAGTTATAAAAAGAACAAAAACCAAAGACCAAAACCAAAACCAATCAAAAACACAAAAAGATCAAAGGAATCCTAACTGAAGATAGTCTATAAAATATTTTATCAATTATCTATCAAACAATCAAATCATCAGAACAAAGGGAATCTGAGAAACTATTACAATCAAGACTGGCATAAGGACATTAAATGACTAAATATGTTTTTTTTTTTTTTTTTTTTTTTGGCGGAACCGGGGATTGAACTCAGGCCCTTGCACTTGCCAGGGAAGTGCTTATTCCACTGAGCCACCTGAGTAGCCTGGGTAGAGTCTTAAATAGCAAAAAGATATTAGCTAAAAACTAAGAAAATTTGAATTTAAAAAAGGCTTTAACACCAATTAAACACCAGTATCCATTCAATGTTAAAGGTGCGTTACACTGATGTGAGATTTCAATAAGGGAAAATATTTTTAGAATATATGAGAATTCCTTATATTTTTTCAACAATTTTTCTTAAAAAGTGAGATTTATTGCATCATAGACTAAGTTGTAGATCAAACTACATCAATCTATGATGAAAGGAGCAATTCATGCAGGAATTGTTTCTTTTTCTTTTTTCTTTTTTTCTGTTCTTTTCTTTTCTTTCTTTGCAGAACTGAGGATTGGACTCAAGCCCTGGAGCTTGCCAGGCAAGTGCAGATCCAAAAGTTATGAATGATTTTTTTTCAGGCTGGCTCAGGCTGCCTTAAGGGCGGGTCTGGTAATGCAGGTGGAGGTGAAGATCAAACCACGATATCCTGCACCTGACTGCATTTGCGTGCACAGGTGCTTAAACACTGAGCTAACCAGCAGGTCCCAGGAGTAGCTTCTTGAGAAGAGGGGCAAAGATTGAGCACAGTCATGAGAACTTTCATGGATGCAAGGAATATTCTCTATCTTGAGAGGGTTGAGATTGGGCGGATATGATCTTTTTTAAAAAAACTACTTGAATTGTGCACTTCATAATTATGCATTTAATGATTTGTAAAAAATATAGTTATATTCAAAACCTACCTCTATTATGTCTCCTCTTTTCTGACTTGTCACCCATCTGAAGTGAGAACAGGCATTCTTTGCCGCTCTTTGCCTTGTGAGATCTTCATACAAAAGCCTCTTGCTAGGTACAAAGGCTCATTATGACTGTGTAGGGTGACTCACTGCCAATTGAACTTTTAAATAGAGAACTTTCCTCCAAAAATCTTACCTCCTTTTGTTTCTTGATCTGAATATATGCAGAGGTTCTTCCTCTCTTTCTTCTATTTGAAATTGTGAGTATGAAATAAATCCTTTCTTTGGTCAGGATAAAACATTTTTGTTGCTCTCATTTCGCAAATCATATTCTGAGTGCAATTTTATTTGTGTTTTCATATCATTCTATTTGTTACTCAAATGTCCTTCTGTTGTTCATATTTTGCTCAAAGGACACTATCACTGTGGTGTACTCCAAAGCTTTCAGCGCTACATGAGTTTTATGGATGCACGCACTCGTGCTTTCATACTTTCAGGCATCTCAAGTCAATTTTAATGGAAAAGGGAAATGAGAAACTATCTCTGTTAGAAGAAAAGAGCACTGTAAGTGAATACCAGGCATGAAGAGGTAATACAACACTGAAAGGCAAAGGGTACACAGACTCAGTTGAAGTTACCTGTAAAAGCCTACAAAGCCATAAAGAAAATATGTTCATCCTACTTTTCATTGACTAAACTAGTCCTACCCATTTCCAAAGATTTCCTTCCTAAATTGAACACCATATGAGGACTTTTAGAATATGTTAATATGCATTTTTGGTAATGTAATATGGTATAAAATTTGATAATGTAACATATACTTTTAGGATTTCAATTATTTCTTTTTTCATTAGGTTCTATGTATCTGTTATTTCCTAAATATATATTTTGACAGGATATAAAGGCTTGACACAAAGCCCAAGATACATTACAGATACATACCACATGGCTCTGAATAGGACTTGCTCACATAGAAGTGTTCATATTAAAACTGAGTGTCATTCAGACATGAATGGAATAATACTTGCTGATAATTCATATATATATATATATATATA
>NDGM011192517.1:0-11150 GCA_002564305.1 Octomys mimax | reverse complement strand
AGTTAAAGGTATCCATAAGACTTTGTAGCAAACTGAACCTGACATTTGCTGCTGTAATGTAAAGTGTTGTAGCAGAAAATAAATTGTGTGGTTTGAAGATTTTATAGGCAAAAGAAAAGTAGAAACACTAAATGCCAAAAAGATTTTAATAAAGCTTCTCTTAGAAGCTTTCACTTAGAAACCCAGAAAGTAAAGACAATATATCATAGCATCAAAGGATCAGGGTTAGGCAGAGCAGTACGAGAGATCAAAATACTTGTAAATTCTGGTAAATGAAACACTTTGAGAGAAAGACTGGGAGCACAGTTAAAGAGTGATTAATTAGTTTATCCAGGGACACAGGTAGTCATGAATAAGAAGGATCATTTTATATTTATCTATTTATTCATTTATCTATTTACTTTACTGGGATAAAAAGTATATATTTAGAATCAGCCAGCTGGACTCAGTTTAGATGATCCCAATTTTGTTGGCAACATCCAATGTATCATATTTGGGAGCCAGGAGAACATATGCCTTCTTCTCTCTAGCAGGCCTGATTAGAGTATTGACCTTGGCAACATTGATGTTATAGAGCTTCTTCACAGCTTGTTTGATGTGGTGCTTACTGGCTTTGACATCCACAATGAACACGAGTGTGTTGCTGTCCTCGATCTTTTTCAGGGCTGACTCTGTGGCCAGCGGGAACTTGATGATGGCATAGTGGTCAGGCTTGCGTCTCCTGGGGGTGCTCTTCTGAGGGTATTTGGGCTGCCTCCGGAGCCCCAGTGTCTTGGGATGGTGGAAGATGGGTAATGTTCGGATCTTTTTTTTTTTTTTTTTGTGGCTGTGGATGCCTTTCAGCTCCGCCTTCTTGGCCTTCAAAGCTTTTGCTTTGACTTAAACTTTGGGAGGGGCAGGGCCTTTTCACCTTCAGGGCCATCTTGGTAAAACGACCAAGAAGGATCATTTTAGACACAATTTTTTTCCTACATCTTCAGGTGTGATAATTTGAAAAGGGGATGGAAGGTTATTGCAGAAAAAAATCAGAGGGATAAAATATGGAAAAAATATATGTATCTGAGAAAAAAAAGTATTGGTGTATACATGCACACCAGTGCATGAATTATATTAAATCTATATTCAGAATTATGGTGTTAGGGCCGGCCAAATAGCTAAGGGGTTTAAAGCACCTGCAAGGGGCCTGCAGTCCCGGCCCCTTCCCTGGGGCACTCTGAGATGGCGATTGAGACTGGATGTGGTGGCGCGCCTGTAATCCCAGCACTTGGGAAGCTGTAAACAGGAGAATCACTATGAGTCTGATCTAGTAGTGAGACCCTGAACACCCTGTACACCCTTCCCTAAAATACAGAAAAGAAAGAAAAAAAAAGAATTATGTTGTTATGATTGGATGTGCAACAGAAATGAGTGGACTGTGGTAGAAGTGAAAACTGCTGAAATACTTTTTAATGGCCCGTATGAAACAGTACTAGACAGTTTGAAATTCCAAGCTAAGAATGGGGCGCAGGAATTTGTAGAGGTTGAAACTTGTAGTTCGAGTTTCCTCCACTACGTTCAAAGGTACTGTAAAAAAGAACAAAAATGGAGGCTTATAATAGCTATCTGATAGCAGAGATTTCTAGTCAGCTATAGTACACAAATTTGGAAAAATTATAAAGTAAAATCAGAAATAGCCTTGTAAACATCCAAATTATACAGATATGAAAAATACTTTATTGACCTTATTTGCTGGCAATTAGAGACCTGAGAAGTCTAAGTGAGCTAAAGCCGCTGGAGGACAAGGAGGAGGAGGGGGAGGGGGAAAGGGACGGGGAGGAGGAGAAGAAGAGAAGAAGAACTTTGGAAACCAAGATTGTTTCTTCTAGTAGTGAAGGGAAAAGTTCCAGTCGCAGCCCTGAGAAGCGATCAGTTGAAGAAAAAGCTGCAGACCTCCCAACAAAGCCTACAAAGATCTCCAAGTTTGGATCTGTCATAGGTAGTCAGACAACAAAGGAAACACCAGCTATGTCCATCCAACTTGAATCAAGCACGCCTAAAGAAACTGTTCTCACTCTTGCTCCAAAAACCCTTTCAGTAGCAGCAGCTTTTAATGAAAATGAAGACAGTGAACTAGATGAAATGCCTCCAGAAGCAACGATGAGGATGAAGAATGTTGGAAGGGATACACCAAAATCAGCCAGACCGAACTCTTTCAATAATGAAAGCATGGGTTTTCTGGTAACCAGAAGCTACGGAAATGAAATATAAAATCTCATCTTGTAAATGTCCGTGACCAAGACAATTAAATGATGTGTTTTGAATTAGGATGTGGGTTGGGTGTAAAGTTAGAAGGAACAGTTCCTTTTTTAAAAGAATGGTATAAGAATATCTTTGGAACTAATTTTGCTTTTGCTTTTTCATTTTTATTTTTAAGATTGAGTGGTACACTAATAAATCAGAGTTTCAAATTAGAGGTAATTTATGTTTTATATACAGATTTCAAGACATTTGCTAATTTTATCATTTTTGTATACTTAGTTTCCAAAGGTAACAGATAAAACCGAAATCAAAATGGTATCTTTAAGAGTTGCATATTTTTTAGACACAACTATTAGCACATTAAGAGGGAGGCAAAAAGTTAATGTCTGGGTAAAACTGCAAGCAGTTACTCCTAAATTAACTCCCTCACTCCCAAAACTGGATCCCAGGAACAGCCTTAGAGAAAAGGGGAGGGCGCCATCTCAGAGAGAAAGCATTCCTTGTCTATTGACTGGAAGTAAACTTAGATGAAATTAAACAGAATTTTTTCCCTCCTGGGTTTGCTTTATTTTAAGTGGCTCTATATTAGGTACTGTGTTGCTGTCAGTGGACACAGATGCTAAGCTCTTCTACAGAAAGTAATATTTCAAAAAAATTTATGTGCGGAATCGAGTATTTGAAATAGCCCATTTCACCTTAATAGTCTTGTCTACCTTCATCAATCTTCAAAGAACAGCCATTTACTACCAAAGTAAATTAATATTTTGAGTGTGTTTCTCTTGGTTTTTATTTATTAGCTAGTTCCTATAAACATTTTCACTATAACTTAAGGCAAATCATTAGGAAGCTATTTCTTTTAAAATATAGACCACCACCAAAAATTTAAATGTACATACTGCTTAAGCATTTGGCTGGTCTTTATTTTTTAAAAGGTAAACACCAAAAGAAAAATATAACATTATACAAAGATGAAAAACATTAAGATGCATTTTCTGTAACTTTGTCTATGTGTTTGTGATACTAAGTTTTTAAATCCAATTTGAATTGAATTCATAACTTTCTATTTTTATTTCTTCTTTTGAGTTTGTACACTAGGCAGGGTATGTGATATTTACACATGTGAGTCTGGTTTATTTCACTTATGATTATAGCTTCAGGTGGCATCCACTTATATACTAAGGCTTTGAGTTTATCATTCTTTATTGCTGAGTAATATTCCATTGCATAAAAATACCACATCTTTTTCATCTATTCCTCAGGTGACGGGCAGTTTGGTTTCGTCCAAGATTGCACAGAATTTATTATAATAGTTGAAGTGTACACATATTCATCAGTGAAGCATATTGTAGGTATTGAAAATGAAAGAAAATGCATCTTCAAACACATTTTATTGAATTGCTCATCACATGTACTCTTAAGTCTGTGTATTGTAAGCTGTTTCTTTTGTATTTTTGTATTGTATATGGACTTTCTAATGTGCCAGTTAGACACGTCTTTAAAAGCATAGTCACAGTCAAAAGAAAAATAATACAATTATTTCCCTCAGAACTCCTACAGTGCTAAATTTGGAGGCATCTTCACACTATTTTATTGGTGGTAGTTACTTGCTGATATTTTTTAATAGGTCGGAGAAGAAATCTATGCATATGCCTGATAAATTGCTTTTAGATTAAGCCCCAAGTAAATCAATGGAAATTTACATAGAATTACTAGTTCTTATATTATTTAATCATATCAAGCTACATGAATTTAACTTTAACTTACTTTTATGAAGGCAAGCTTAACTCTTTTTTGTCCATTTTACTGTTTATTAAAATAACATCCTTCTCCTAAATACTCTTTTCTTGACCCAAATGAAATATTAACATAAGGTCATGATGAGGAGAGAGAAATGACTGAGATGAATGTCTTTACCAAAATAACCAGTAAATTATGCCACACAAAAAGAATAAATTCAATAAAGTTGCAGAATTTAAAATTATTGCATAATATTAAGTATCATTTTATAGACAAACAAGGATGTGTCAAAAGAAGATATCAAGAAAACAATCTTTTTCAAAATACCTGTAACAAATGAACGAACACAACAGTCAAGTAGCCAATTTAAGAATGCATTCATACTCAACAGCTTTGCAACTCATGAAATTTGATATCCAGTGAATCTTGATGAAAAAAGACATCGTCCTGTGCTCATTGCTGGTTTGGTACTAGACACACAAGGCAGAATTTGTCAGGATCAATTTTCTTGTGTCTTTCAGACAAAGCAATTGATACTTTTCAGTTTTGATATTAATTAGATCTCAAAGAACAAACTGTCTCCATCTACATAGTTATCACTGTACATTTAACTAAGGAGGTGAAAGAACTATATATTAAAAACTACAAAACAATTATGAAAGAATATAAAACTTATATAAATGGGGAAAATCATTTTTGTTCATAAAGTGAAAGTGCTAATACAATTAAAATGCCCATAATTTGTAGAGCAATCTACAAATTCAGTGTAATTCCACCTAAATTCTAATTTTTCATAGCAATTGAAAAGGAAAATCCTAACATTCCTATGTGATTACAAAGATTTTTCAATAACTAAACAATTCTTTTTTAAAAAAAGCAATTCTTGAACAAGTAGAAAAAAACAGGAGGAATTACATTACCTGGTATTAAAAAATGTCATAAACTATAGTAAACACAGTATGAGATTTAGAAAACCAGACACATAGCTAAATAAAATACAGTACAGAAGCATAAATCCACTTACTTATGATCAATTTGCTCAAGAAAATTACCAAAAATATGCAATAAGTAAAGGACACTCTCTCAATAGTGTTGTAACATGTGGATATTAACATGTCAAAGATTGAAATTAGATCTTTACCTGAAATTGTGTGAGAAAATTATGCTGATGTGGATGAAAGATTAAACTACATAACATGAAACTGTTAAACTGCCAGAAGAAACGTGATGAAGCAATTCCATCGCCTTGATCTGGACATTTTTCCTTGGCATGAGCCCTAATACACAGATAACAACACAAAAGGAGGCTAAGTAACTATATCAAAGTAATTCTCCACAGTGAAGGGAATAATCAACAGAATGAAGAGACAAACAGCAAAGTGGAAGATAATATTTGTGAATCACACATTTTATAAGAATTGAAAATTCAAAAAATGTAAAACTAAAACCACTCAGTAGTAAATATATAATATATAATAAATATGCTAAAATAATAAATAACAGTAAAATATAATAAAACTGTAACATATATAACTTAACATCAATTGATATTATAACTAATATTAATTGATATTAAATGTTATGTTAATTTAATAATGTGATTATTCTGCAGGAGCAGATAGAGCACAATTCTTAGAGTAAGAGGAAGCCAACTAAATTACATGATGACTCATTTTGGTCATGTTGATCTATACTAATTTTTGAGTCATATTAAAAAAAGCAGACAAAACATGTGCCACTACACACAAGGTAGTCTGTTCACGAATCCTTTTCACTTTAATTGTCCAACCTTTAAGAATGAAATTATTGCAATGCCATCTTCTCCTTTTGGCAGTGATCAACTTAGCGAAGAACGCGATAGTATGTAATAAGAACAGGCAACACAAAGATTTAGGCACGCTAGTAAGAGGTGATTCCCAGGAGCCTCTCTTCACCAAGGAATAAGTGATTGTTATCTCGGATAATCACAATGAAGTATGCCTTCATTTATCATGATGTCCCAAGTCATTCAGATTTAGACGATTTGGCTTTTACATTAATTCTACTATTTTGACTCGATGGTAGTGAATTTTGCCTCTGTAGATCATACCAGTTTTCTCTCAGCAAAATTATTTCCACTCCAGCTAAATTCTGAGTATTGTTGTGTGCTGAGCACATTGGTCTCTGGGAAAAATGGCAATTTTCATTGCTTGAAATTTTCTGGGCCTCAGTCTGACCAATGAATTGGAAAGCTCTGAAAATAGCACTCTATATCATAGACTGCTCATGACAAACTTCATGGTGTATAAGACATTGCAGACAAAAATTCTCATATAACAAATGGGTTTTTCAACCATATTTTTAGGAAGCATGTTTTCAACAAGGGGTCTGCTTTTGGTAGTTTTGTTCGGATTTTTCTGTTTAAAAAAAATGACCTTTGTCTTCATGTTTGTCATATTTCAAAGAAATAAATACTGAAAAATCACTGCATTTTTCTGCCATAAATTGCAAAGCAAGCAGGAAGGTGAGCCACATTAAAAATGACAGGTTTGCTATTAGATAAGCAGCAGTACAGTTTACACAGAAACAAACCAAATCAAAGGGAGCAGTTAGTGCAGAATACAAAGTGAAATTAAAGACAAAACAGATTCAAGTTTCTTCTCTCCCTTTTGTGAAGCACCAGACTAATATTAAATTCCAAGATTCGAGTAAAACGTAAATGAAAAGCAAAAAGAAGAAAATAGTATCACTTCGATGGTTTTCAACAGACATTGATGAAATGAGTTATTTTAACATTAAAATATTTTTTCAATATAGATAAGATTTACTCATGGGAAATTAAACTGTACAGTATCTGTGACTGTTACATTTGCTGCTAATTTTACAAAAGGTATGTAAACAATTTAGAATAAAAAAGACCATCAGCTGTCTAGGTCAAATAAGATGTAGTTTTATTTACTGAATTTCTCAAAGATAAGCAAAAAGTATTCAACAAACTAATTTTTGCAGGATTTATATATTTAGCCCTCAATTCAAGGATTTCAAGGATGGAGTAGCTTATATTTTCCCCTGAAACTTATTTTCTTAAATATAGAGAACATTATCAATCTCTGAGATATTCAGATTATTTGCAGAAAGATTAAGGACCTCAAATCAAATATGCTTCTCACTAGGTAGACAACTAGCTCAGAAAAAGAATCTGTCCTTTGCTGGAAAAGATTTCACAATGCTGGGCATTAATTTCTGTTGAAGTTACCTATAACAAATATTCTAAATCTCACTATTATTTTCTTGATGACTACAAACCACTGTGATGTATGAAGTTTTGGGCTTTCTGAGATGAAAATTAATGTCATATAACCATTATAATAGATTAGGACATTTTTCTATATTAGTAAGATGTAGGAAAAAATTTTCAGACATTGTCATTCTATAATCAACAACCATACAACATTTTTAAAGTATCTATAACTATTAGGACTAAATAAGCTCATAATTCAGCAACTTTTAATTCTACAGCAAATGTAGCAGAAACATAGTAAAAAGGTACAAGAACAATGATTTCTCTTACTGTGTCCACTGAAAAGAATCCCATAGTTGCTTGATATAGCAATTTAAGTGTATAGAATTATGAAGAATTTAATGATAAATAAGAGGCAGCTGATTAACCAAAGCAGATTAGAGGACAGTTAACCTCATCTGATTAATAATCCCTGGAAAATGTTTTATACCTATGTTCTCTTTTGAAATTGGAAAATAATACAATGATATGAGTAAAAGTTGGTTGTAAAATCATTATCAAATTTCTGTTAGATTAGATCTTGGGGCTTAAATGGGCTACTTTATGAACCTTTTCTCTATTACTCATTTAAATTGTACAAAACATAGGAGAAATATTTAAAGTTTGTAGTTATGGATATAAAGAAAGAAATAATTCAGGCTACTTGTTATTTTACAAACTGTAAAGTAACCCTAACTGAGGTTATCTCCAAAGTTCAATAACTCGGTTTTTCGGCTATTGGTGAAAGACATTATGAGTTTGGTTTCTTCATCATGTGATAAAACAAATACCAAAAGTAATATAGAAATGTTGCATAGAGGATCAGCGAGATAAGTCAGTGGACAAAACGCCTGCTCAAGCAAGCACAGGGACTGCAGTTGTATCATGGCACCACATGTCATGCCAGGCCCACCCTCGGGCAAGCTGAGCTGGCTACCGAGCCTGGGTATGGTGGCACATGCCTGTAATCTCAGCACTGGGGAGGCTGGATTACTATGAGTTGGAGCTACATTGTGCTACCCTGTATCAAATTCATAAAGAAACATTACATGGATTTATAAGGCTGGCATATGTACTCCTCACTGTGGTACATCGTAGACATGTAAGACTCAGTAAGTCCTATCAAATTCTTCCAGTTCTTCAATACTTGGAACTTAGTTGGGTACCTAGATACAGTAAATGAAACAAAAATAAACTGGCTAACTGTCCTTACAGAACTTACAATATTTATCAGGTTCAATCTACAAAAAATATTTTCTCCAAGTGTCCTGCTGAAAAGTTTTATACTCACATTATATATCCACATAAATTTAGAGATTAAAAATTACACAAACATATATGGAGATAAACTTAGATTTAGATCTATATTCAGTGCTCATGTTTTATGTTCATAATACTCAGAAGAACATTAAAAAATCTCAGAAATCTTGAAAGCCAATTTAACGTATAGGATTGCTTTTCTTTTCCTTTTGCAAAGGCTCTTATTACCATCCTTTGGAGATGTTTTTCAAGGGACAGGCAATAGGAAGTACAAATTTCCAATATGCTGTGAAGTTGGTCATATAAATTCTATTAATAAAAATTATTTTGATTGTTATGAGTTTTAAAGTTTACATGTGCACAATATCACATTCGGTCAAGGCTACCATGTGAAAATATTATTTAAGATTGAACAACACCAACAGAAAGTCTGACTTACTGGGGAAACATCCATAAAGAATATCAAATGAGTTGATTCTTATAATCCACACAGGATTTGAGAAAGCTATCGAGTACTACCTCCTGAGACAATAAAAGGGCAAAGTGATATACACTGTGATTACTATGGTTCAGTATTTCAAAGTATATCAGAAGCAAAATCTGCTAGATCTAATTTAACCTTGACTTCCATATCTCAATGTGCTTTAATCTTCAACCTAGTAGGACAAAACTTTTCTTGTTTTGATATGTAGCTATAGAATGTTTAGTTTTTTCTACATAAAATACCTTTCCAAAGAAATGGGCAATCTCACCTCCTTTCATGTGAGAACACTGCTTTCCATTAAAATACTATTCATCTAATATGGCTCCTAATCAGATGAAACCTATAAACTGCATGCTAACATTTTCTAGTGGGAATATTGTGCTTTAAACATGGAGAACTTCCACAACTCTTTCTTTCTTACATTTCACCTTACATACATACCTTATATGCCCTAGATGTTTTCATTTCCCATTCTTATGCAGGCAAGTTGACACATGAGTTTCTTACATTACTCTGTCTTGTTCCTGAGACAAATAGATGATGCTAACGTTAAAGGAAGAATGATTTATCATAGCTCAACTTTGTAGATTTTTCAGTTCATACTCACTTGGCTGCAAAGATGCATGGCAAGACAGAAGGGCATTGCAAAAGAGAAGAGTTCATGGTGGGCAGAGGGCAGCAAGGCAGTGACGTAGTGAAGAAGAAACAGCAAGTGAGGACAGCTACCCTCTTTCTGTCACTTATGTTCTATCCAGGCTTAGGGTAGGCAATGCTCACACCTAGGGAGGGCCTTCCCATTATCCACACTTGCAACAATGACAAACCAATCAGTGGACTGATTTAATAATCACACAACTTTAATCCCAGCATCAATACTGTAGATCCAGCTACCTCTGAAAAACCTCACCTATGCTGGCATGAGTTTTGGGGGACATCTAGATAGAAGCCATAACAATAAAGTCCTGTTTTAACTTTATTCTAATAAAATATGGAAGAAAATCAGTAATAAGATAATATTATTAGACTGGCCAGATAACTCAATGAACTAAAGTGCCTGTTTAGGCAGAGCTCAGGAATGGGGTTCCTCTGCCATCTAGCCCCACCCCTGGGTAATGCTAAGAGAGTGATTGAGACTGGAAGTGGTGACACAAACCTGTAATCTGAGTGCTGGGGAGGCTAAAAAGAGGAGGATAACTATAAGTCTGATCTGTGTAGTGAGACCCTGTAGGCCCTGTATTAAATACATAGAAAAGATGAAACCATTTATTATTAATCATTAATAAGTTATGATGTGTGCTCTCGGTGGAGAAATCGTCATGTAAAAGAGATCGGGAAGATGATTTCAGGGTTGTGGGAGAAAATTTGAACGATTAAAAACTATGAGTGCTAGCCAAACAATGAAGCCACTATCCTCACCTGGGATGGATTCAACAGCATTTACAATATAACTTTTCATTTTTGGCATATGAACAAGATTTAAGAAAGACAGACTTTACAATCAGTTTCAAAAGGGAATGGTTAATAGATGATCAGACAAGGAGGAGTGGCAGGCAATCTATTCCTTTTGCAAAACCAGGACACTTAATTATAACAAATTTAATACTGACTCAGTGTGGTACCGTCTAAACATTCACTTAACTACTTAAGAAATATAGTTTGATTAAACAGCTATTCATGCAGAGAGAAAGTTGACTAACTCATGCATTTAAGTTGCTTAAAATATAGAGGAGACAGGTAACTCTGTGTATTACTATAATTATTATAATTCGCTGTTGTAAGCACTTGAGTTTCCATGAAGCATGAATGACGGCCATACTAAGTACATCCTACATCACTGCTGAGTTTATTTGCTTTTTGCATAAGAAAAATATAATAAAAATCAGCTACTTCATTATTGCTAACTAAATGAGTTAGGGATAGACATGCTGCTGTGTTACATGGAAACATTAAGCACGTTTGTTTTACTTTTTTACATATTTCTAAAGAATATGGTTAGATTTTCGGACTTGTGTAAACATAAGAGGTATATAATTCTTTAGGCTTATTTTTTAAAATATATTCTATTTCTTACATGTTTTTCATCATATTCTGTAGGGACTTAAAGTTCAGCATATCAATACTTGATGAAAACTACCTGTTCCATGTTATGCTTAAGATGTTTGATATTCAGAC
>NDGM011192516.1:0-22530 GCA_002564305.1 Octomys mimax | reverse complement strand
AAACAGTGAAACCAAGACACTATGTCAAAGTCCGGGCCCTTCTTCCAGCTTCCAAATACAAGAGCTCTGAACATTATATATCCCAATTGAAAGAATAAGAAATTCTTATTCTTAAAGAAAGGACTACAATTCTCTGATATTTAGAGTGGGTATTTTGTTCTATCAAGAGATTATGCTAATGCTCTACCATTTATTTTTATGTTAAAGTATGAATGAAAGAGACAGCTCATTGCATTAAACTTGAGTTTTTCCTTCAGTCTTGTGCTTCAGTTAAGTAGGCAATGTAAGGAGTGTCCAAAAACTGCACTATCACTCTATCAGGTACATTTCTGAGCTGATAGATGGGTCTTCTAAGTGCACTGTGTACTCTGATTTATTGAGAGAGACAAACTAATTCCTCCTCAGCTTGCAGGATTTAGACATATGAATTAGTAGCACCGTACTCCATATTCATCAGCAAATGCCAATCACTCAGTGGACCAGGATGAAATATTCTGTTGAATAACATGCCAGAGAGCACACACTACTCCTGCTGTTCGCATATTTGTCTCAGTTTATCCTCATTCCTCAGATGAAGTTTCCCAACTTAGGTGTGATTGTAGCTGATAAAATGTCCAGGAGCCAGGAAGAGTTTGAAAGTTGCTGATACCAGTATTACTTGGGCATAATGGCTAAAATTATGGCTTGAAATGTTCAGATTTTGGCCCGAGGAAAATATTTTTCTCTGCTTTCTGTTGTTGGTGAAATTATTATTCATTTTCACAATTTCTACTGGTTTTGTCCATGATGGTCTAGAAAAAGCAAAACCTATCATGTGCTGAAGGTAGTTTGAAATATTCATGTTCTCAAAACTGAGGCTCGGTTTAGCTTTCACTATGAGCTATGAAGTCTAGCACAGTGATAAAATAGCTTATTGTTGCTGACCCTGAAACTCTTCTTCGATGTAAACAAATGGCTTGAAGATATGTTGATAGTTAGACACTTTTACAATGCATTACTCCCTGGCCCAGGGAGATAGCTCAATAGAATAAGAGCTTGCCTGGCAAGCGCAGGGTGCTGAGTTCAATCCCTGGTACCACAAAAATTACATAAATAAATGAATAAATGAATAAATAAATAAATAAATAAGATGCATTACTTACTTGTAAATAAAACAAAAATAATAACCCCAAATATGAATAAAATAAAAATAATATGTCAAAGAGGTGTCTTATCCCCCAGTTGCATTCATGACAGTCATTTCTTGCACATTTCATATTTTTTTTTCTTTGGTAATTGGCATATTTGAAATTTTTATCTGGTTACGGGCACGTGAAAATCTAAACGGATATAGATATGAAAAGTAACAAGGTGGCACTGAGAGGTCAAAGGGACATCCAAATTCTTGGAGGGCAAAGTGATAAATTATCCAGTAAGATAGTTCTAGGGGGCCCAATTCATATTGTTACCTGCTTCCCTTCCAGCACAGAGCACTCATTGCCTTACAACGGAATTCTGAACTTGAAGAGAAAATTATAGTCAGGAGAATTCAGTCCATTCTTATGCCCCGTCTTTGAACTAATTGAAAGGACATAAGTCTCTCAAATAATACTGTTGAATTTGATGGTGCCAACAAGAGGTCAATAAATGTATTCATGATCGAAGGAAGAGAGAGAACTAGATGAAGGCAGAAATCCCAAAGCACGGCAATAAATCTCTCTCTCACAAAGATGAACACAAAAGGAACAGTAGCAGGGCAACCTCTGGAAATGAACTAAGTTGCTGTGTGCATGTTTTTTGTTTTCTTTTACTTCCAGTCTCGCCAAAGGATCCATGAAAGCTTGTCAACAATATTTAGTGGTATAAAGTTCTCACCAACAGTCGAGTTCAATATAGGAAGATGACGAAAGAGTCATATTTATCTAGCATTTTTAGCCTTCCCATCCTGGGTGATTCGTGATAGAAAAGAATCAATGAAATGTTCCCTGTCTGCTTTTCCGCACAGCTCACCCTGTGCCTTATATTTACACAGACCATAGGCACTGCTATGCTTGTTTCCATTGATGTGCATAGAGATAAGTCATCCAGCTTTCACGAGATTTCCTGTAAAGAAAGGACCTTTTCTTATTCAGGTCTGGATTTCCAGCATTTGACAGAGCTTCAGGTGACATTTAATACAGTTTCATAAATTAATGAGATTTATTTCATAAATTAATGAGATTTATAAGTTGAAAGCGGAATGTGTTGCTTCATTTCTTCTAATTAGTCATGGAATAACTAATGTCCGATATAGATGTTCAGAAATATGTTTGATTAGGAAATGGAAAAAGTGAAGAAATAAGATTGAGACCAAGATATAAATGGCACTGTTACATGTACCTTGAGGTGAGTATTTATTAATCCAGACATTTATTCCCCATTAATATGTATCACCAAATGTGGTGGATGTGGAAATTATCTTAGAGTATATTTACATAGTAGAAAGGAAGTAACAGCTATAATCATCAAAACATTCCTTCTTGAGAAAGAGCCTAAACTATTCACTTCTTATCAGTCATAAATACACAAAGTAATTGGGGATAAACTCTGTGGAGAGCACAAGAGTGCATGAAGCAGCTTCTAGGCATCCCAAGGAGTGGGGTGCTTTCCAGAGCTGATGCCTAACTTGAGACCTCAACGATGAGAAAGAAGAGGCAACACTAAGATAGGAGAAGGGAGTTTCTGAAACTGAGGGAAGAGTAAAGAAAAATATTTTCTAATGGAAGACACTTCATATGTTCTAAAGATAGGGAAAAAAACCACCAGGGATGAATTTACTTTGAATAAGGGACAGGTAAGCAGAGATCTGACATAGAAGAAAGAAAAAAATAGGCTTTAGGGAATTTAATAGTGAGGGCTACTGTTCACTGATGCTCAGTATTCAGAGTTACTCCTTCTTAAAATATTGAGATATTTGGAGAGTATTTGATCCATAAGCATTGAGCCAAGCTTTCAAAAGACCTCCTTTGTGAACTCAGCCCATAGCCTGTGACTCCTGTGGTCCTCCCTGTCCCAGCAACTGACATAATGGATAGCTCCACAGAAGGCCTACAAGACCTTGGCTCAGCTCTGCGTAGGGCTCATACTTTGGCCAGTTATTACTGTTTTGATTATCACTTCTGAGTGTAGGCCATGGAGAGAGGTATATGTGCACCTTATTTAAAGAGCCTTAGGAAAGTATTGGAGTATTCAAACCTGATTTAATCTTTAAAAGAATGACTTTTATCACTGTAGTGAAGATTATATAAAAATCATAACTTGAAGTCAAAGCTAACAGAGGTTATTTATAGGTGTGACATGGTGAACTAGATTAGAGAATAAATAAAGATTAAAAAATGATCTGATTCAGGGTATAATTCAGCACTAACACTAACCATTTCTAAATTGATATTTGTTTTTGAATTGATGTTTGTGTGTCTAGGCATCATTCCAAAGGGGGGAAGGGAAAACAGAAGAGAAACAAAGATAGAATCTGTGATTAATAAATCATTCAGTATAAGTAATAGAAATAAAAGCCCCAGCAACTCTTCTTTCCTGAGTGCATAGAGACAGACTACCTGTGATGAAGGGAAGACCAAGACATTATTCCTGGGAGACAACACCCCTTAAAGGCAGAGGAGAAGAACTCAGTAAACAGGATTCAGAAGAACCTACAGGTGAAATGGAGACACAACCAAATTAGTGAGACCTTGGAATAAAATGAGAAGTAAATATTTTAAGAATGAAATTGCTCTCAAAGTCAAAGTTTCACATTTTGGGGGCATTCAGGACTCGATTGTAGCTGTGGCAGCATCGGGGATAGTGTCAGCTGGGAGTGAGAGCACTCTAGTGAAGTCCACGTGTCTCAGCCTCTGTCCTAGCTAAACGGAGCTGTGGAAATAGGTCTATACAGTGTTAGGATAAATAAGTTAGGAAGGAAAATGTATTTTTAGTTCTCTCTCCTTCTCCACTTCTAGATTTATTGATGGGAACTGAACATAAGAATTGTAACTGCCTTAGATCCAAACATGGAACCTGTGACTGCTTCGTAGCACTGAACAAGACTGACAACTTAAAGCCTGTTATTGTATAAGAGAGTTTTAAGCATCTGTAATTGGAGGTTTGCTTTCTGTAGCTATTAATCTATATACTAAGAAAAGGTGCAGTTTTCCTGTGAATATCTAAGATTATTTGTATTAATGCAACAAAAATATCTGACACTGGATAATGTACAAAGAACAGAATTTTATTCTTTATATTTTGGATGGTGGAAAGCCCAAAATCAAGGTGTCATCAAGTTCAGTGTCTGGAGAGAAACTTCCTGTAGTCTCATATGGCAGATGGAAGAAGGACAAGAGGAACCTGCAGTCTTTGTGCAGCCTCAGTGTAAAGGCATTAATTTCACCCATAATATGGGACTCTCACGTTCTAACCAACTCTTAAAAGACCCCATTTCTTAATACTCTTATACAGGCAGCTCCCAAAATTTGTAAAGTATATAGTCAGAGGAAAAGTTAGTTTCAAAATCTTGTTCATATTTATATCTTTAAATTTTAAGTAAAATACATCAAAATGTTTTCATTAAGACGTAAAACATAGAGCTATTTGCAAGCAGCAAAGACTAGCAGCAAGCCCAAGAATGACAGCACCCACTGAGAAGACAAACTAGTCTCCTAAATTGAATTACACACACATATTCTAGGAATGCACAAGACTGTGGCCAGAAGCAAGTTCCAGGCTTTATGACATTTTGATCTGCAGGCACAGACTTAACACTGCATCGTAACAGCCTAAAGAACTGACTTCATTTCAAAAGGGATACATGAAAGGGCCCATAGTATCAACTGGTCAGACCACTTGCTACCCTAAGAAGATGTCTACCATCAGAACACTGTTGGAATATCCCACTGAAGATGGAATCCAACCCCTCGATGCCAGGGAATTCTTTTCAGAAGCAGAGCATCATTCCTCAGGATTCAATATGTATGTTGAACCTTCATATGATGTTTTTCCAGTATTATATATATGTACACTGTGAAAAAATTCAAGAACCCACACTCTGTATTGATTTTTATATCTTACTTGGGGAATACATGCTTCCTGTTCCCCAAACTCTGATTTTAGCAGGTTAGGGATACGTTTTCCTAATGGGGGAACTTGGGAGGCAGAACATGCCAAGAGCCTCGTTGTATTCAAATGACTTTGAGTTTAACATTTTGAGATCCTAGATTTCAAGAAATTTCTGGAATGAAGAAATATCACCACTTTGAAGTAACATTAAAAGCTGATCACCAAAAGGAAATAGTGCAGCTATTGCACAATGAAGAAAGGGAGGGATATATTGAATATTAAAATGATCCAATTAATTCCTTTTATTGCCTTGTGTGTCACGGCAAATGTTCACATCAGCAATTTTAGTGTTTGAAGGACATGAAGAACATGAGCTCAAAAAAGGAACCGAGTAACATCAACAGTTGAACCACTAATGTAACCAAAGTGGTCCTTTCACAATGAAGAGAATCTGTAGTTGATAAGGGAGTATGGAAATGATGAATATCTATTGTGATCATCAGACTGGTAGCAACTGCAAGTTCTATAACTCATCTCCCTAATCTTTCTAGCCTGTTACTCCTAGGTGGAATTCTCATCAGAAAACTGAAGACACCACTCTTTAGATCTGTTTTAAAGCTGTATTGAGTAGCACAAGGAACAAAGCACAATAGATACGGAAGGTCACTGCATAACACTTGGGAATGTGGTCAAGAAATGTCTTCTGTTCTAGGCCTTTGGGCAAGGCCTAGACTGCCAAGAGCTGCCAATAACCAGCCAACATTCTTTGCCAGAGCCCCTGTTTTCTATATTTGGGAGATAAAATTATAAGCTCCTGACCCAATTATCTGACCACATGGCACCTTAAGCTTTCAGTTCCCTAATTTTTTAGATGAAGCCAATGGGTTTCAATCCAGGCTCTGTTTCTTTTTCTGCACCATCTTGTTTCTTTTCCACTAGTGATGAGCGCAGCTCAAGTACCTAATATAGTTGTTGAGAGCATTCTTCCTAGAAAAGTTAAATATGGGAATTATAACAATGATAAAAGTTATTATTTAGTACAGTCACTTTAAAATGATTTCCTTAGTATACTTCATATAATATAACTAAATTGAATGGTTTAACAAACAAAAATAAATATTATACATTTTAATATTGTTTCTAAAATTTATAATGTACTGATACAGTTTATAAATAATGATAAAATGCTGTTTTTAATCAAAGGAAATACAACTTATATAAAGGAATTTTTGAAAGAATTCATTATTGCAGTTTTAAGTAATCGTATATGAAATATGGTTAACTTTGGACTCAGTCTAATATTGTAATATATTTTTATACACATGTAACATTAATGGATAAAATATCTAGATTTTGAAATCAATTTAAAATAATATTTTTTTATATTTGAGACTAAAGATAATATTCATTTCTTAGTCTGAATCTTAATTTCATTTTAATAGTCAGACAAAACAGCCCATATGGTGACCATATCCTGCATCATATATTTATGAAGTGGCAATTTTCTACATACAGAATGTGTCAATTTTCTGAGAACACAGAAATTTCTTAATTACTGTGTCTGCTCCTTATCACTACTTCAGAAATTTCCTTCCTTATGCAAATCCACTGGGACATAGTTTATCCATGCAAAGTAGCAACATTAAGCTTCAACACATATTTATGTATGCAAAGTGGGACTCATGTTTGCAAGCAATGCTATTTACATTTAGCCTAGCAGTTTCATGGAAATCCATCCATAAGGCAAGTTTTCAAGTTTGTTTATAGAAAGTGCAGGTGCATAGCAAGAATTTTTTTCTTTACAGTATCTGTAAAGCTATGGCAATGGTCACTATATTAAAAAAAATTGTCCATCCACAATAAGGTGTACTCCAAGGCATTTATGCTCCAATTAAATAAAATAAACTCTCTTTAGATTTATCATGCACATTTTTAATAAATATATATATATATATAATATATTTCTATTATTAACTTTCTAGCAAGTTTGAACTTGCTAAAATGGATCATATAAATTCCATGTCATCTGAACTCATTTTTCTGTTTTTAAATTCAGAAGTGTTGATGAAGTAAAGGGAAAACAATGAAAATATTAACAAGCTTAATAAGATGAAATAATCAATATGGAATATTTGAGCTTTAAAGAGTAAATAGTTCATCTAGTCTAGGTCTCTGCAAACTAAATACCTCCATACTCCAGAAAGTTCATAGTATCCAAGAGTTGAAAAATAGTGAGCATTGTGGCAAGCTAGGGAGAGTCAGTTATTTCTAAAGACCATCAAATACAATAAAAAACAATAGAAAAAATATAAATAAATCTGCAAGTCTTAGTGAGTAGACTATTATTGAATAACTTTGATAATTGAGTCAACATTTGTTTTTCTCTGATGAGATACCTAAGTGTAGTGATGGTAGAGCCTATAATATTGACTGGGAATCTTCTTATGAGCAGAAAATAGAACCAAGATTTCCTGCATACAGGTAGAGTTATTTCTTTTAGAGGTTAATATGTTTGAAATAAAATAAATCTTTCTCTCTTCAACTGGTCACTCTCAAATTCCAAGTAAAATTTAACAGCCATTTTCAGATGCAACTGTCATGTATTTTAAATTCATTACTATTGAAGCTCCTTAGAACTATGTTATTGAGATTGTGAAGTAAGTAAAATGTATGATGTCAGAAAAAAATTCTGTGTATTTATCTCATCAATGAAAAATAATTTTTGATGGAACAATTCAGTTCATTTTCCCATGTGGGGGTATTTTTAGTTTCTAAGTCAGACATCTCAATGCACCAGGAAAGAAAGCAATTTACAGCTCTGCAAAGAAATACAGCCTTTTCCACTTCATTTGTGTTTCATCTTGATTATCAACACATTTATCATCTCCCTGTAATTTATTCATTATTTTACCAGAGGAATATGAAGGGGAAAAAGAAGATAAGTGCACTTGTCAAAATGTGAAACAGATGCTCTAACAATGATTGGAGACAATTAATGTTCTTGGGAAGAAGCAACAGGCTGAGTTTGTCTTTAGCTTCAAATTTTTACAGCAAACAGACTTGGGGGAAAATACAAATATAAAATAAAGGCTTTATTTTTCAAGTAAGAAAGACCAGTGTTCTCTGACTATGTTGTGTATTTCTGCTATGATCTGATAGTTCACATCTTCTCAACCTCAGTCATTAAGAACAATGTCAACAGGGAACAAATGTCAACAGAGCAGCTTCCGAGTGTGGTGCAATGACTTTTCCTCTTACATCATGACATCAAAAGGTCTTTCAATGGAAATGGGTGTGGGACTGCCAAGCAGCATGAAGATGAATGTTTGCATCTCATCACACCTTCGTTTCAAAGTGCACCCTTCTCATTCTCACTCATATTTGTAGTATTTTTATTCTCTTTATTGGAAGGAAGAATGTCTGTCCATCATCTTGGTGCAGTTTCGCGTCTTTTTTTTTTTTCCCCCTGTGGAATTGGGGATTGAACTCAGGTCCTTGCACTTGCCAAGCAAGCGTTTGTTCTACTGAGCCATCTCCCCAGCCACGTCTTTTTAAGTCTTCCTAACTTTAGGCCTTCACATCACAAAATCTCATTTTGTGACCATTTCTTTAGCCCATCCTTATAGTTCACTTATTGACCCTATCTGTTCATTGCAATATTCTCAAGCTAGTTTTTTTTTTTTTTTTTTGGAAAGGTCTACAGGTTGTTCAGGGTTTCATTACTAGACCACACTTGTAGTGATCTGCCTGTTTACAGCTGCCCAAGAGCTTGGATTACAGACATGTGCCACCAGGCCCAGTCTCAATTGCTGTCTCAGCATGCCCTGGGGGCGGGGCCTGCACCACAGGCCTGGGGATCAAACCCCTGGCCTCTGCGCATTCTGTGGGTGCTTGCAGATGCTTTAATCCACTGAGCTATTTGGCCAGCCCAGGCCAACATTTTACTAACCACATGAAATTTATGACTTTTGTAACAGATAGCTAATTCTCTCTTTTTAAGATGCCTGTGAAGATCATTGCATCCCAGACCTAAGATTAGAGTCATTTCAAAATTACAAACACAGATACTACACGTTATCTCATTACTAACAACCAACCCAAAGAGTTAGAGTAGCTTAGCCATGGGATGAATAGTCCCAGATTCGCAGTGGTTTCATTGAGTTTGTTGTCCTGTGCACAAATCCAATATGTATCTTCTAGGCATGTCAGGAAATGATTCTTCTCTGTGATTGAGGGGCAAACTTATAAAGGATGCTTAGATGTCTTGTTTGAAAATGACCCACATGCTATCAGATGGAACTTGGTGTGTGACCATCACATTTTATAAAGAAATCTGGAAAACGTAGTTGTTTTTATGGCCAAGAAGATAAATTAAATAAAATGTGAATTTTATGGTTCACACAAAGTATTTTGTGACAATGAGTGTGAGCTAAATTAACAAGTTGGTAAATAAAAGCACAACTTAGGTCACCAACTTTGGGGTTTTTTTTTGCCATTGACTTTGAGCTGAGCTTCCAACTATGAAAAGAACAGATGATTTTAAAGATTTTCTCTTGAGAAAGTCATTTATTTTATCCCAAATAAGTAAAGTGTTAGGAACAGAGCATATTTTTATTTGATTTTCAGAGAAAAAATTTCTAGAGGCCTGGGAAAACACTGTTTTATGATTTGCAAAATTATAG
Organism: Octomys mimax; assembly: GCA_002564305.1. Lineage (NCBI taxonomy): Eukaryota > Metazoa > Chordata > Mammalia > Rodentia > Octodontidae > Octomys > Octomys mimax. The sequence continues at coordinate 12,781 of NDGM011192516.1, read as the reverse complement.
ATATATAAGGTAAAAAATACCTTTAGTAAATCCATATTTGTTTAAGGGTACAACTTGGGAATAATTTCATGTGTTTATTTAAAAGATTCCCTCATAAAATTTTTGCTTTCTCATACACTTTTAATGCAGTAGTTTAATTTTATGGTACTCTATTTGCATTTTTCTTTTGTAAGAAAAAACACATTTTCTATGTTATTCACTATAAAAGTAAAGCATGCTTGTAACAAAAAATATGAAAAACATAAAAGAGCATTTTAAGAAATCACAGTTAGCTTTTCAACCTGGGTATAAGTGTTTCAAAAAGTCTTATTTATTTTCTATTCTTAACAGGTCTATCTTCTCCATGTGTGTCTACAGTTTTATAGTGATTAATAATTAGGTCTTCAAACACTAACAAAATTCTAGCTCAAAAACACACTTTGCATTGCAAATTAGAGAACTTATTTCTTTGTTTTTTTCTGTATATTTTTGTGTTATTGGACTTGTTCTGTTACTAAAATGATGCCCTTCTATCTCCATGTTTCAATATACCAGTATTTCTTACATTACAGAAAGTAATCATGAATGTTATGCTTAATATGTGTATTTGATTCCTTTACACAGACTTATCAGTTAATATTCAAGTTAGGTCCTTGTTTTCATCATTTAGATGAGTTCTTATGATTTAATAGCATGTATCTTATAGATATCAAACATATGGAGATTGCTGTTTATCTTTGTTAACATGTATCTCTTCCCACTCTACCTCACATCCCACCTTTATTTCCAAGCAATTAAGTTAGAAGAAATTGATTGATTAGTCGGGGGCTATGATTCCCAGACCCTTATTCCAGATAGTTTTGTCCTAGTTGCATCTATGAAGAAAATATGAGTGATGTCATGTATTTCCTTTGGAACAGAGTTCATATCCACAAAATCTAAGTGACTTTGATCCCTAGACCTTGAAATAGAGCCGTCACCTCTGATGATTACATGGAAGAGAATTCTTTGTTCTTGATCCAACATTATCGATTCTCTTATAAAAGCAGCTCCGTCTTTCTTGGTCACTGATACAGTTACACATTTTCTGATTGTGCTTTTAAGCTTTCAGGAGGTTAAGCTTGAATGATCCATTGTGATCTTGATCCATAGGTGTTCCTGTCTAAAGCAAGAAACTCTTTTTACAGAAATTTATTTACTTGTATGATTTCAGAAAGGACTTTATACATAAATAGGTAATAGAATGATGATTGGTTCCCACCTGGAAGAGTATGCATTGAGATCCACCTGCTTCGTGGATTCAGGCATACTTTCTGAACAGTGGTTCTTAAACTCTAGTACATGACAGACTCAATAGGAAAGCTTGTTAGAGCTCAGACTTCTGTGGCTAGTCCTAGTCCTTCTGGGTCAGTAAATATGGGGGTGTTTAGGATACACACATTGTTTTTGAAATAAGGACTTTTATGAACAGTTTAAAATTCAAAACAAAATTGAGAAGAGGATACCAATTTCCCGAGTACTCCCTGTCTCTCTAGTAACCAGAGTTTGAAGTATGTCCATGCATCATGTTGATGTTGCTTGTGCTTTAATAACCAGTGATCTTAAGCAATTAGAGATCATTTTTTCCAAAATGACCAAAATGAAAAGCCATACATAAATTAATACCTTTCTGAATTTATTTCTGGGAATAATTTTTAAAGGAACATCTTAAAAGTTAGCATTTTCTCTGAGCAACAATATTGTTCAAGTGATTTCACTTTTCTGCATATCTCTGAATCAGTGACAAATACTTTGCACATGTAGTGTGCTTGTTGTCTTCTTTTTTCCTTCCCTGAGGCAGCTCTATCGAACATGTTAAGGAACTAACACAATTGAAACCAAATGATCTATGTATCTATTGGATCATTGGTCTGGGACAGAGAATGCTTTCTTCCTTACTAGCATGTTCCAGCTATCAGACAGTTAGCTTATCACTGAGGCTTTAAAACCTTAAAACAGCCACTAGTCATGTAGGTCTATTAATCTTCAAGGTTTAACAGAGGATTCTAGACTTCAAATAATGGAAGAGCAATCTCACCACTGAAATTTCATGGCACAATACTTTCCGGTCCTATAATTAGGCCATTTCTTTGCTTTATAGAACCAGGCTGCCTCTTCCATCACATAGGAAGGTATGTTTAAAGGTTCCTACCTCAGGCCTACAAGATACTCACCTGAAAGGGCATATATGAGCAGAAAAGAAGCTAGTGTGGGTATTTATCACAAGACTCTTTTGAGATATTTATGAACTGTGCCATTGTACCACTAAAAATGTACAAGTAATTTGAAAAACAAGATAAAGATGACAAGAAGAAGAAAGATTTTATGACAGTAGGAAGGGTTCCAGGGATTGATAGAAGGGGCCAGATAAATAAGGAGGATCAAGAAGCAATATGTATATGTGCCAATACCACACAGTGAATATTTTTCTTCTGTACTATAATCATATATTAATGAAAAATATTGATAAAGGGCCATTAATAAAGTGTCACCGCTGGCTCAAAGTAAAATATTTCTGTCATCATTAGGCAAAATCAAGATTTGTCAGGGCACTATCTGACTCTACAATAACTCATAATATCCACATATTTGTTTCAATGCTATAAATTAGATATTAGTCATATTTTTAGTATAATCTTAATTTCTCTTATAAGTAGCATGACAAATAAAACTATTGGTTATCATTACATAAAATAATACATGCTCCCAATGAAAAAGAGATAGTTGCTTTATAAAAGTTTGCTAAAATATTTGAATTTTCTACTTAAAGTTCACCTCATTTAGGTTGTGCTATAGGCAAGGAAATTACTGTACATTACAATGTTACATAGTTATTTGATTTGTGCTCCAGGTCAAAGGCAAGACAGGGAATGTACAATGTTGGCAACTCTGAGACATTTGTTGATCAAATGTACTCAGAAAAGTGAGTCATCGGATTCTAATGCAGATCCTTTAATTTTTCTAACTTTTATCTTTGGAACTTTCAAATTCTTTAGTTTTAATGCAGTACTATATTTACCTGCCCTAGAAATAAATGAGAAAGAATGATAGCCATCCTGTATCTCCAGATATTTAGAGAATTGCCATAGGAAACCACTATGACTGAAATTAAATTCTTCATGGCTTTGCTTTTAAAATATTTAAGCAGGTCATGGTAGCAGTGACAGTCACTGCCATTTAATATCTTCCCTAGAGGTATCAAAAGACTGGATATAATAGCCTAAGGCAAAACAGTTGAGCCGGGAAGCTATGAGACCATCTTCAATTGTTCACTAAACCTCTGGATAAGTTTTAGATAAATTTCATTTGGAAAGAGCCTATCAAGCTAAAATATCTATTGCCATGATAATTTCCTATGCACATAATACACATATTAACCACAATTGAGCGGGCTGAATAGCTCAGTGGTTTAAAGTGCCTGCAAGCAAGTGCAGGTGCCAGAGGTTCGATACCTTGGTCTGCTGTGCCAGCCTTGACCCCAGGGCACACTGAGACAGCGATTGAGACTGGGCATGGTGGCACATGCCTGTAATCCCTTGGGAGGCAGTAAACAGGAGAATCACTATGAGTCCAATCTAGTAGTGAGACCCTGAACACTGTGTAGACCCTTCCCTAAAATACAGAAAAAAACCCATACACAATTGAAATGTCTATTTCAAAGGGAATAGGTTATAGTTTTACCATAGAACTGGTGTCAAATCATTTGAATCTTTTGGGAGTACATATCCACTGAAATTTGCATTGCACCATGGTTGATGCTTGAGTTTATTCATTCTTAGAACATTTTAGACTAATTTTCTTCCTTTGGTTTTGCTGAGGATTGAATCCAGGGCTCCATGCATTCTAGGAGCAAGACCCACCATTGACCTACAATTTAAAGCCTCAAAAAGACACCTCAGTTGTAAGCATGATTGTCTAATTTTACATTCTATGAGGCAAGCATTGCTGGCTCTGTGTAAGTCACTTAGCTCAGAGCAGGCTAACTGAGGATGGGAATCTCAGTGTTGCCATTTAGAATCTCTCTGGTCTTGGGGAAATTTCTGTGTCTCCTAAGTTAATTGTGTCTACGAAGGAGATCTTCAGAGAGTGAAGAGAAATAATAAAGGAAAAACCCACGTAACAACACCTAAAGCAAAGTAAACACTGCAAAAGCTTAGTGTTATGGTTCAACGGTTGTAAGTCACTGAAAAGGCCCTTCTTGATAGGTTAGTCAGTGAAGAAAGGAATCATGGGAACATAATTTGAGAACTGTAGATAGGCCTGAGCTTCTTCCTGTCTGGTTTGTTCTCTCTCTGATTCCAGGCTGCCGCAAGGTGACTTGTTTTTCTCCACCACAGTCCTCCCTTTACAATGTTTCTGCTCCCCATGGGCCAAAGGGCAATGCAGCCCAGGTATCATGGACAGCAGTTGCTACAACATGAGTCAAACTTTTCCTCCTTCATGTAGTTTTTCTCAGATGTTTGGTGAAAGAGATTGTAACCAACTACTCAGTCACAGGCATTAGAGCATTGTGGTCTTTTTAATGTAATGTTCATGTAGCTGAGAAGAACTGGAAAAAACTATCCCTGGTAAAAATGCCTTTTTCACTGAGTAACTATCCATACAATTCAGTTTCTTTCAGTAGAAAGAGTATCTTTGATCAGCATGTCAGGAAACTGGCGATATGAAACTTTAGCTGATATCAGTAATTCATCTATTTAAGGTAAATTTATTGTATAATTTCAGGGAGAAGAATGAGCAAAATGGCATTTTGTATTAAAAGTACAGAAAATGCTAAAGTAATGTCTACAGGAGAGCAGGTGCTTAACATGCCATGGAGTATATAATTAAATGAATCCCTTTTGCTTTGAGTATTTATCCAACAGATAATTATTGAATCATTCTGTGGTAACAGAATAGGCACTGCAACTAGGATAAAGCAATGTATATAAAACTGTCATGCCTGTTCTCATGGAGTGTACAAGCTATTTCAAAAAATTTTCAAAATATCCAAAGTTAAATGCTAGTTAGACTCACTAAACCCTAGTGAAGTTGTGGATTATACATTTGTGTTGGAATTGTCAGACAAACTTAAAGTTTTCTTTTTTTTTTTTAAGTTTTCTTTTAAGTTGAATTAATGCTCTTATTTTGTAGGCATTTTTCATATAAATATTATATTAAAGACTTATTATTGGTTACTTGATGCTGTAAAGTAGAGCTTATGATTATAAGTCCATCCTGTCTTCATAGCAAACATGCATTGCTTTGATTTCACTCTATAGAGTGGAAACTGAACCTCTGGGAGATTTAGAAGTTTACCTAATACCACACAGCTGGTCACTGATATGGCCAACTTCAACCAGTTAAGACAGGTGTGGTGGTGCTGGCCTATGCTTCTAGCAATTAGGAGGCTGAGGTCAGAGATCACTAGAGTGGAAACAGACTGGGCTACATAAGCAAGTACACGGCTAGCCTGCACTACATAAGGAGACTTGCCAGAAATAATAATAAAAAATAAGGTTTGATATCAGACACGTTTTCTGACTTACATGTGAATGAAAATCATTCACATCAGAAAGCTGAAAAGTTCTGGAGTGTCATTAAGAAAATCTCAACTTAATTTCTAGATTTTTCTATATTTTTACTGAATATGCTGTCTATTCATGTACAGAGAGCATCACTGATTAATGCTATTCTTCTCTTTGCACTAGTTCGTTCTCCAAACAACCTGTATAAGACTATGTATTTACTACGATGTCAACATATATGTAACTTTTAATGTTATTTTTGACCTCCTTTTCATACTATGGCCTAAATTTTTCTTATTTTGTTCAATTTCTTGAGGCTCAAATGCAGTCTAATTTTCATCTGCATATCATGAAGAAAAAGCCTGATTACTTTTAGCTTTTTTTATGTGAAGTGAAATAGAAAAAAAATTGACATATATTATTTAATTCTTTTAGTAATTTCTTATTTTAATAACAATTTCCTATTCCTAGTCATTTATTATTTCTACATTTCTTACTACTTTAAGCACCATTTTATTTGTTATAACATTCAGGCTTTTAAAAAGTAGATCACATTGGCTTTCTATGAAGTCATGGGCACAAAAGGTAAAAAAATAGACATACCAGGCTTTGAGTACAGATTTATGATGGGCCAAAGCCCAAACTCTTAACCACTGACAGTATTTGATGACAAAGACTGGTTTTATGTCTGGTTCTCCTAGGAACACAGTGTACTTACATGGTTTACTAGGATTCTTTGACATTTCATGTAACTATTTTAAAATCAAAAATATATCTTCACTGATTTGTGCATTTATTCATAGTGGCTAGTATATGCAAAACTTACACATTGAATAAAAGATACAAAGATAAATAAAATATTCTTCTTCAATGACATTAGAGGGTAATGATTTTTATGTAACATGATATTTACATCTTGAAGCTCTGCAAAGATAGTATGCATCCGAAGAGATTTTCTTTACAATAAAATCAGTAATGCAGTGAAATATGCACAATCATATACTCAAAATGAGTATATAAGTTTAGACTAAGGTGATTAAAGGAAAATGAGACAGAAAGAAACAGAGATAGAGGCAGAGACAGAGAGAGACAGAAAGAGGGAAGATCTTAGGTATGAACTCTAGGTATGAACTCTGTATGTGTACCTTACAAACACATTAAGACACTGATGCCAAAGAGAATATTTTGGCTGATACAATCACACAGAGGGTCAGTATGAAGAACACTTTTGTGCATATGCTCTACCTAAATACCGCACTTTTACTAAAAATATATTTGGTATATTACAACTAAATTTCAAGAACGGTGTGTTGATGTAGTGAAAATGTACACCAAACTGCATACACATTCTATCTTTGATTTTAGGGCTGTACAGGTGGCTGGAAATCATAATTTAAAAATAAGTATTTGAAAATTTTCTACAGTATTAATGAAGGCAAACGAATGCTTATCCCTGCCTTAGGGTCGCTCTAAAGTGTTTGGAGGCAACTTAGCAACTGAACACCACTTACTACCTATCATAGTATTATTACCAAAAAATACTAAACACTTGACAAACATCTTTTCAGAAGCTTATAACTATTATTTTAATAAGCACAGTATTAAAGAGAAAGTTAAATAATGTGCTTGAATGCTTGATACAATTAAAGACATTTCATGTAGACTGATGTTAATATACATATTTGTCCTCCAGAAATGGTTCACATAATTATGAAATGTGACTGAGATGATTATGTAAATGGGCAAGGTTGCAAATAAGGGGGAGAGAAGAGTGAAGAATGTAGAAAGAATTGAAATGTGTTGTGTATATGTGCCAACTAGCCACAGTGTGCTGTGATTATGTGTTACAAACTTAAACATAAACTTCAAATATGAAATTAAATAAAAATATGGAAATGGGATCTAAAGATGAAGGCAGGGAAGAGGGGAAGGAAAGGGGAATAAAAATAATTAAGACATGTTAAGCTTATGTACCTACTCTCTATGGTGAATGTAAACACGTAGTCATAAAAATGCTAAAATATACCACTACCATTAATTCCTTTCAAAAGACTTCTTGCTCTAGAATACGCTTATCCCATTGTTATTTTCACTTCCTTGAGCAGTTCTGGAAGGCCTCTTTCACAGGGTCTTCAGTTGCTCTGTCATGCCTGCTTTGATGTCCAGAGTCAATCCAAAAGGTTCACCTGCCGTGGTCATTTTTACTTTCAGGAAGAGCCAGAAGCCACGTGGCACCAGGTCCCACGAACAAGAACACATAATCTCCCTGTCTTTCTGACATATGACTCTAGATAGCCACACACAGTATATTTTTTATATCATGTTTCATATTACCACTCATGAAAAAGGACTTTCAGACTTGTGGTAAAGAATGATTGATAAGAATGAAAAAAGGAGGAATATTAATGTTAATGCATTTTTATTGTAATATTTTTTCAAAAGTTTAAATATTCACTGTAAATTTTGATCCTACATCCTGTAAGAGTGTTTCTCAACCGTTTGACATAAGGGGCACATTTCATGAAAGGCATATTTTCCCCCGATGAGGTGGGATGACGATTTCGGGATTATTCAAATGTACATGTAGCAACCGAGACCCTTTACATGCACAGACCACAGCAGGGTCCAAGCTATGGTGAGATCCTAACGTTTCTGCTGATGATGCAAGAAGCTGAGCGCTGGTGACATGAGAGGTGCAGAGTGGCTACAAATACAGATGATGCTTCACTAGCTCGCCTGCAGCTTGCCTAACAAGGCCACAATCTAGCAAATCTGTGGCCCAAGATTTGTGGCTTTCTGTGGTACGTCATTCATAGTGTTAAATGTAGACAATTTGGACCAGTATTTAATGGCTCTGAATTAGAATTTCAAATAATTCTTAAAACTAGAACTTCCCTCCACTGAGATGAGGTTATGTTGCATGAAAATTCCGAGCCAGAGAGACAGAATATCCATATTATATGAATAAATAAATAAATAAATTTCCATGCTCTGCTGAGGGGGATCAAAAGAAAGTGACATTTTTCCTCTGTGGTCTGGCTTATTTTCCTTGAAAGCCAGTTCTACTTGACACCAGGTCCTGGGTTTTAGCTTTTGGACTTCCTTCTTTCTGGGTTCCATAGCTAATTACAGGACACGGAATCCTCTGAGCTTCATTTTTAGCTAATCCATGTCTCTGCTCACTTGACCTCACCAGCCGACTGAGAGCTTGGCTCTCTAACCTTGGCCTTAGTTCAGAGAGATGGTGTAGAAAGCACGCTCCCCTGGCTCTGTGTCCCTCCCACTACACTGCCCTCCAGCCCTACCTGGCCCTCCTCTTCCCCATCTGGGTACCTCAGCGTCTGGCCCAGCTGAACGAGTTCCTGTATCATTTTCTCTTCATCTAGCTTCTGTGTTTTAAGTGGTCTCAAGCAAGGCAGTGTTTCCCAAACTGCCTTTATTTCAATGCTGTTATTAGTCTCATTCTACCCCACTATTGCTTACACGCGACATTATTTTTAAATTAACAAAAGTAATTTTAATGATTTTTTGAAGTCTCAGATTGGCTTGAAAAACAAATCTGGTATCACTAAGCTGCATGGAAAGGGAACATCTCTCATTCCAGAACAGTACAGGAAACAGTTCCATGAAGACAAAAATCACACACGCGGCATCTCTCCAGATATCGTTTCATGTCTGAGGACAATTCTCTGTTTGATCACAAAGAAAAATCAGCACAAGCGTGGTGATGTCACCAAGCCGAGCGGTGATAAACTGACAGTCTCCTTTATCTGCAATCGGAATGACTAACACTGAGAAATGGGAAAGTTAATTCACAGCGACAGCAGTACAGCGTTTCCTGGCTTGCCATTTCTGACACAATTTTTATAATCAGCACTGATATGAAATTCTATAACCACTAATAACTAAAGGAGAGGGGTGTGACCATAGAAATAAAGCTCAAAGCTAGTAATGAGGTATGGGGCAGAAAACACTGGATCAGAAGGAAAGGGGGAAAAAATTGCAGCACCTTAGCACCTTCTTTATTCCTAGAAGCAATAGTGATTGGACAGATACAACTACCCCTTCCAAGCATGAACAGATATGGAAAAAATAGATATTCAAAAGAATTATTCAATTTTAAGTGCTAAAGGACTCCCACATATGATTCTCTATTATTTAATTTTATGAAGCTTTTTCTCAGTTCTTAAGCATTTTTTTTTTGCCCTGAAACGCTACTGCATAAAACACCAAACATAAAAATCATTAAGGTAAGTCCCCTTCATAAGGAAGGTTATAGACCAACCATCTCTGTGATTAATTGAAAAGTATTTGTGCTACAAAATGCTTGCCTATGTGGTCTCTGAAGTTCATTTTAATTTATATACCCCAAACTATGTTCAGTTTCAGTTATGAAATTCTTTAATAAAATGACTTGCCAAAACTTTATACGATTAAAAAGGAAGCCCTTCCAAGTTGAAGTTTTACAAAGCACATCATATAGGTGATGATATATTAAATAAAAGGTTACTTTAATAATAATTTTTTTGCCAGCACAGCTTCAATGCCATATAAATGTTTCCTATTCAATTACCTGCTCACATTTTTCATCCTTGCTGATTTTGCAATGATCAGAATATTTCTCTTAAACCCCATTACATTAATCCATCAAAGTGCTTTTTTTCATTAGCCTATGAAGTTTTCCACCCAGAATATTGCCAGGGAAGATGATGACATTTCCTATTGTTCCACCTCTAGGCTGTTACTTGTGAGGATACTTTTATTCCTTTAGCCTCCCATGATTCCGCCAGCATTAGCAGTCCATTGTATAGAAAAGAAAAGTAGAAACCACCAAGAATCAGACTGTTCCTTGCAGCTTTGCTTGGTCACCTTTGTGTTAGTTAATTTCACACTGTGTTGTATCAGCAAAATATTCAATCAAAGTAGTCTAGCAAAAAAAAAAAAATCAACATTATAGGAAACATCAGAAGATCAAACAAGAAACAAGGAAGACATCCAAAACTTTTCTGAGAGGTTGATAGCTGAAAATGCACAAAGATAAAAATACTTTCAAAGACTAAGTCACTCAAACACAGACATCTTGTACAGTACTATATGGTGCACAGAGCATTGCTGTCTTTGATTCTGTATTTATGTTGTCAGTTTCTTCTGTTGCTTCTAAGGTTACTCTGTTATTTAGATGACATAGTATTAACTTGTTTCCCACAAGCTTCCATACGTTCTGTGCAAAAGAAGCAGTTTGAAACAGTGGTAGCAAAATGTTACTCCTGGTTGATACCTACAGCACTGAGTGAATCCCTTCTGGTTTAATGACATCCATCTTCCCAAATCACTTGCCTGTGCTTTCAGGTGCTTCTACTTTGGCATTTTCATGTATTCATGTTTATTAAAGATTGGTGCACTTTGGCTTTTTGATGAACTATGAGAGGGTGTGACAACTAGGTCAGACTAAGCCACCCTATAGTTTTGAGATAGTGAGAAGAATGGTGAGTACAGGAAATTGGGAGCCCTGAATTACCATGCCATGTACAGCCACATGTTGCATAATGATTCCTTGTTTGATCACAGGTCACAGATAAATCGTGATCTATAAGGGCCAGTGAGATACTACAGAGGGCTAAGTGCCTGCATACGCAAGCGCAGGGACCCGGGTTCAATCCCCAGCACCACAAGTTGCATCTGCCCCACCCCCAGGAACACTGAGCCAGCTATGGAGACCTGGCATGGTGGCACACATGCTTTAATCCCAGAGCTGGGGAGGCGAAAAACAGGAGGATCACTATGAGTCCAACCTGTGTAGTGAGACCCTTTACCAAATACATAAAAAAAAAAAGTGATCCGTATGGTCACAAAGGAAAAGAAAAATTCTGATCTTCTAGTAAGAGTATAGCTAGCATTAGATTTTATCACAATGCATTACTCTTGTGTTTGTAGTGTTGCTGGAATTAACACACCTTTTTTATTGCCAATGGTACAAAAATATAACATGTACATTATACAATACAGTACATAATACAGGATAATGCTAGAAAACAACTGGGCTACTGATTCATGTCATTGCTCAGTTTTTTTATTTACTTGAGAGGGTACTCCTTTTATTCATTTGAAGAAACTAAAAACCTTACTGAAATACAGTATTCTTTCTTCCATTGACTCAGTCTCATCTGTCCTTTGTAAATCATGTTATATAAGTAAACTCTGTGAAGTTCACGCAACAAAATCACCCAGAAATGCATCCTTCAGAATATACCTGCATTGCTAACTGATAAATAACTGCTTTTTATACTTTAGCTTAGATGACTTCTGCTGATCAAATAATTTCTTAAGTAACAGGTATTTACCATGTTCCACATTGGGAAGTAGACTAGAACAGGAAGAAGCTCACTTCCATAAAATGAAATTCCAGCTGTGAAAATGCAAAAAGAAAAAACATGATGTGCAGCATAATAAGGCAGTGACTCTTTGCAATGGAAGTCTGAAAAGGGAAGGCTCAACATAAATGGAAGCATTCAGAGAAAATTTCTTGGAAAAGCACTGGTTACCCAGGTCTAAATTATAGGCAAAGTGTTGAAGGCATGGATGGTGTTTGAGTGGGAGGTAGCGAGATGGGCAGAATGAGAAATACAATTTCCCAGAAGTCGGTAATGGTTACTAAGGGACAGAGAGTCTGGCTTTCTTATAAATCTGGTTTTTACTTCCCAAGCAGATTATGAAAGAACAGAAGGAAGGCTGGGCTTTAGACACAATAAAAATGAGAAGAAATGTTATATAATTTTATTATTGATACCCATGTCCACTTAACTAGTTGAGTAAGGTTAGTGTTTCATGACTTGACTCACTGAAGAGGATCAGGTAGGCCCCAAAACTCCATGCTAGAGATGGGATAAATGACCCCGTGGAGTACAATAGATTCATTGCTCTGAAGTAGAAACCTCTCTATATATACATGCATACACACTCACACACATATGTATATGTACATATACGTATATTTATATTTATATTTAATACAGGGTCTATAGGGTCTCACTATGTAGATCAGACTCGTAGTGATTCTTCTGTTTTCAGCCTCCCAAGAATTGGGATTATAGGGACACACCACCACGCCCAGTCTCAATCACTGCCTCAGAGTACCTGGGGATGGCGCAGGCACAGCAGCTGGGGATCGAACCTGGACCACTACACTCTGCCTAAACAGACACTTTAGTCTGCTGAGCTATCTGGCCAGCGCAGGTCTTTATATTTTATCTTTGGGG
>NDGM011192508.1:0-19609 GCA_002564305.1 Octomys mimax | reverse complement strand
AAAAAAAAAAAAAAAAGCTCTTTTGAGATATAGTTTACAGAAAGAGTTTAAAAGTATAATTAGATAGTTGCACAGAACGTGATAGGGTTACTTCTGCATATCTACACTTTTATGATATTTTCTTTTCACCTGTGATGACATTTTGATAAGTTGGATACTTCTTTTTTAATAATGTTTTTGAAAAAATGAGAATGTTTCATAAATATCCTCATGTGACTATATAGTTTTGAATAAGACATGACATATACTCATATACTAAAACTACAAGAAAATCTTATTTGGCATAAAGAATTTTGAATAGTATACTTAGTCATAGAAGCCCAGGTTTATAGCAGTGAATTCTGACACAAAACATGAACAAAAGTTGAAAACTGAGACAAAGAATACTTGAAAATAACTTATAAAGTCTAGTAACTAGAAAAAATATCTTTCCTTCGAACTTATTCCTCCAAATATTTTATTTCTCAATGTCAATTTGTTCATATACACTTGGCCTTAGTTTGTAAATTAGAAATTGTTTGAAAGTCCAGTAAAAACTAGACTGGTGATAAGACACAAATCATGAAAGTAAAGCAAATGGAAAGACCCAAGTGAATACTGTGGACACTCCTAGACTAAACTGATCAAGTGAAGAAGTATGGAACATAGTTAGTGTTACATTTACAACTGACAGGTTGCTTCTTAAATGTTTAAATTTGAAGTTGAGGGGATTCCTCAAAGACTCCTGAAATCACTCAAGGCTATGTGAATAGAACAAATTGTTACTCCTGAGAATTTTAGCAAAGTGCTTGACAGCACTCGCTTAGAAACTATTTCCAACCTCTGAATCAATCCATTTTCAAACTTGGCAAAGCACCTCATCATTATGGGACAAGAAATGATTGTTTCTTATATACTGAAATCTTCTTCAATGGGACAATCTTATAATTTCTCTGCAGCAACTGCAGTGTCCTTTGGAGCCATTTAAAAATGACTTCAAACATGAACTGTCTACCATATACTATTTCCATATGAAAGAACTGGCCCAGCAAAAATTCAGTTTGTCTGAGTAGGTTTAGAAGGAATACTTTTAGTCTTTGAAAAAGATCCTTAGAGGGAAGCTGACTTGGGTCAAGTTGAGCTACTTTTGGCATCCACCACTAGCATGTCCCTTTATAGACTTTCTTAGGTCTGAGTGAAAAATAAATGAGACACTATGATGACCATGTCCTGAAAGGCTGTTTTAAAACTTCCTGTGCACTATGCAAATGTTTTCCAAAAGGTTATCTATAAATTCATAACATTATACTACTTGATTATAAAATAACTACACATATATGATTCTATATAGCATCCAAATGATTTTACTTTCATTTTAAAGGGAACTCTAAAGATACACACCAAATGGCTGCAGACATTGAACATAGAAACAGTGGTATTTCCATTATGCCATATTTCAGACAGTATTCCAATTAGTAGATTTCTGTGCCTCTCTAAACTCAGATTGGCCATATTTTCTCCAGACTTTCTGGTGGTCTAGGGATGGAACTTTTTAATCTTGTTGACATTCTAGTCCTCTCTAACTTAGAGTTATAGCTTCATGATCTGTAGATGTGCAGGTGATAGAAAAGTTTTTGTTATGGGTGGAATTCAAGACATCCATTGAGACTCATATGCTAAAAGCTTTGTTATCAGATGCTGAGCTTTTAGCAAAGTGATTGGATCATGAAAGTTCTATTTTTATTGAGTAGTTTAGTCCATTGATGAGATTGCAATGCTGTGGTGTTCTTGGGAGGTGATGGATAGAAGTAGGGCCTAGTTGAGGGAGGTAAATCATGAGGCTGTGATGTTGGAGACCTTGTCCATGCCAGTGCCTGGCCCCTTTCTGTCCTGCTTTCCTCCTTTTGTCTGTCTTTCTGTCTGTCTGTCTTTTTGTCTCTGTCTTTCTATCTCCATGTGTCTCTGTCTCTGTCTCTGTCTCTGTCTTTCTGTCTCTGTGCCTGTCTGTCTGTCTATCTGTCTGTGTGTCTGTCTGTCTATATGTCTGTCTCTCTGTCTCTCTCTGTCCTGGCTGCCAAAATGTAAGCCCCTGGTAACCATGGTGCCCTGCCATACCCCAGGCCCACAAAAATAGATCCAGCCCAATGTGGGCTGAAATCATGGGCCAAAATAAGCCTTTCCTCCTTTTAAATTGATTTTCTTGTGTATTTTGTCACAGTGACAAACAGCTGACTAAAAAGCTTCAGGAGTTTCTCACTGTTCTCTTTGATGGCAACATCCTTCTGCTACTTCTTTCATGGCTTTCATGTTTATGTACAATCTAAATTTATCATTCTAGCCATAGTTCTCAGAATGGACAACCCTCAATCCAGCTATTGTATCATCTTCTTTGCATGAATGTTTTAAAGTTATTTCAAATTCAACCAACCCCAGTGCTCAGTTCACATTCATTTCCTCTTAACCAAATCCTCCTCCAATGTACATACCTCAGATATGTTCTCTTCTCCATTCAATTATGCAAATCAGAAATTTAGGACTCATTTCCCCCTTTCCCTTCACCACTTTCCACAGCTGATCCATCAGCAATCAATCTGTACAACTCTGCCCCCTAGATAACTCTCGAATTCATCCTGTAACCTGCTGCCTATCTCTAGGGTGGTAGAAGTCACCATACAAAGGAGTGAATCACCATCCCTGGGGAGCATGGTAGAAGTGTGATTCAATGGGCCTTCATTTCTACCTGGTGTCTTATTCCTAGATATTCCTTTAGCTCTTTGCTTCCTAGCTGCCACAGCTTGAGCAGCATTTCTTCTGCTGGGCCTATCAGCCATGACATTCTACTTTGGACCCAAGCAATCACATACTGAACCCTCTGCAAACCGTGAGCCAAAATAATCCTCTTCTCCTGGGAATTGCAGTTGTTAGGTACCCATTCTCAGCAATGGGAAAATACCTAACACTCCTGGGCAATTGCAGTACCACTGACATAGGCCTGACCCCTGTTGTTCCATCTCTATACTCAAGAGTCATTTTAACCAAGGGCAGAACTTTGGCCTTCTGAGCACTGTTGAGTCTAAGATCAACAGCCTTTCAGAGCTCTTACAGCTTTGGCAGGGGCAAAGCCTAATTCTCTTAGCATTGCCATAGGCCCTGCCCACTGTAGCTTCTTGCCTCCAGGCCATGTTAATATACTTATCTCAAATTATATGAACTGCCACTTTTGTGAGTCAAAAGCAGTTGATACCCAGTGATATCTTTCTATTCAGGCTAAGCCCAGCTCCTTTTGTCCATAAGAGCTTTTTATTTTTTATTTTTATTTCCTAAAGAATACAGAATAGTGATTTAAAAAACAGCATTAGAAACAATACAAAATTTCACTACACAAAGTAATAGGAATTCAACAATGGCTGCTGTATTGCATGATGTTATCTTCAAATTAGTTGTTTAGATTACAGATATAAATGTGGAAGATTGTTTTAAAGAAAAAAACAAAAGAATAACAAAAGAGTCATAAAAATTCAAAACAAGAAAAGAATAAAAAGAAAAAAAAGTTAAACATTAACTGCTCCTTTCAAAACACCAGCCGAAATCAACATTACAGTTAACGAAACTATCCTGCACAAATATCTAAATATATTTTTCCCCTGATTTTGTTTGTCCTTTTCCTCATCCCAGTTTTTTTCTTTCCATTGAACAAATTCTTTCCCACTCACAGCATCTATTGTACCTTTCAGATTTTAATTACTCTTTCAGGTTCTCACACCAGCGAGATAATATGATGTTTGCACCTGTGGATCTGGGATGGTTTAATATACCCAAGTCCATAAATGTAATACAGCAAATCAATAGAACCAAAGACAAAAATCACATGATCATCTCAATAGATGCAGAAGAAGCTTTTGACAAAGTCCAATGCTGATTCATGATAAAAGAAAAAAAACTACAGAAGTTGGAATAAGGCTGGCCAGATAACTCAGTGGACTAAAGCTCTTGCTTAGGCAGGCACAGGGACTGGGGTTTGATCCCCAGGATGCCGTGCTGGCCCTGCCCCCAGGACTTGCTAAGAGGGCAACTGAGACTGGGCATGGTGGCATGTGCCTGTAATTCCAGCACTTGAAAGGTTGAAAACAGGAGAATCACTATGAGTCTGATCTGTGTAATGAGACACTGTAGACCCTGTACAAATACAAAGAAAAGAAAAGAAAAAATATCAGAATAGATGGTCTTCACCTCAGCCTGATCAAAACCATCTGCCAGAAGAGCTTTTTAGAAGACACTCTACTTTAACTCAGGCCCTTGCACTTGCCAGGCAAGCACTTAGTCTACTGAGCTATCTCCTCAGCCCCAATACTCTACTTTTCTTCTCTGCTCTTTCTTTTCCATCGACATCTGTAACTCTTCCTTCACCTCTCAGGCAAATAGTCTCTTCCTCAGGGAAGCTTTACAGGCCTACTTGACTAGAGCAAGTATCCAATGAATGTGCATTCTGCACGATGTGTTTCTCCTTCTCTCCACTGATTGTACTTGTTATTTTGGATGATTCTTTGGTTATGGGTTTGTTATTCCCTCACTCAAATGCCAATTCCAGGGAGCAAAGCCCATTCTGTTTTGTACATTGCTATGTCTCTAGCCTCTGGTTCAGTGTCAGCCCATCACAGTTACTTCAATGTTTGCTTTGTTAACTATCTTTCTCTTCATGGTGCTTTATGAGTGATGCAACTCTTTCTTTTNNCCCCCCCCCCATGCAACTCTTTTAAACATGTTCTTTTGTTGGCCATCTTAGCCATTCTGTAGGGTAAGTATTACTGTTTATTCCCCCTTTTGCAATAGATAACTTACAGTTTTTGAATTGAATTGAGAAACACATAAACTGCATAATAGGTCTTCAACTCAGATAGTTCATTGCCAAATCTTGGTGCTTGTGATTACCAATGTCTTCTCAAATCCTTTTTCTCTTGAATCCTGCTTTTTCAAGGTAGTATATTGAGAAGCATTGTGCTGACTTTGGCAGCAGGCTTTTATTAGGTCATTAAGAATTACAATTCTGTTTGAGACTCTGGTTGATAGCTCATATATCACAAAACCATTTTATTTTTAGTTCAGCCCAGATTTTCCCACATTCCAAATTGGTAAGGGCAGAAATTTCTTAAACATGATGATGTCTGTAGTCATTCACACATGTTCTATGTAGCTCATGTGAACCTTTCACTTTTGTCATAATACATATCCATAAGTTCCATATGTATGGATTTAATCATAGTGGATCAAAAATATTTTAATAAATTGAGTCTGTGCTGAATATGGATATATTTTTTTCTTGTCATTATTCCAAAACAATACAGTCTAAGAACTACTTAAATAGTACTTATATTACTGTAGGTATTCTCAGAATCAAGGGACTATTTAAAGTATATAGGAGGCTGCACATAAGTAAGATGCAAACACTCTGCCATTTTATACAAAGCATTTGAGCCTCCACACATTTTGGTCTTCAACAGAATTCCTAGAACCAATCCCTATATGTGCAGAATGACCAAGAGATTACTGTATTTTGTATCGTTCACATTTAAAGTGACTGTTTCATAGGAAATGAATCACAACCGCTTTCTCAAACATTTTCCAAATGCTTTGCAGTCATTGACTAGTGGGCCAGTTAACTGTGTGAGTCAGCGCTGGGTCACTAATTATAGGGCTAGAGACCACAGCAAGATCCAAGAAAAGGGAAGCACTCTACCATTCTGCAGCGGAGTAGCGGTAGTAGGTTGACCATGTAACTATTCAAGTACTATGATTACTAAACTCCTCCATGTTCATACCTACTCAAGATACATTTCTCCCCATTAAGAACTTCTTTCAAACATGGAAATGGATGGCCAACATGCTCCAACTGATTTACTTACTATGAAAAGCCAACATGTGGAGTGTCACTCTCATTCAGGAGAAATCCTACATCTTGAGGGGCTGAATGAAGAAGGCAGTTATATAACCTCTGGAGTTGATATGGATAAATTTCAGGTTTGGGGGGTGTCAGGCTAAGAAGAGAGAATCTTCTAAGACAATTTCAATCACTTCAGTAAATCATAGAAACACTGGAGGAAAAGCCAAGGGGGTACCTGTAGTGCATTTTTCTAACCTCCTAGTGTTAAGTACTGTATGACCCCACAGATCTCACATGTCTTGACTGTCTTTCCAATAGAGCCATCACCCTGGTGAAACTTTCCCAGGGCAAGTTCTCATCCCTGCTCTCCATTTTTCACTCCTCTTTTCTGAAAGTCACACCTTTTATTTCAGAAACTCCAGATGGCCTCACCTGACACAGATGAGAAATACCATTCAATGGGCATAAAACGATTGCTCAAAAAGAACCACAAAACAGTCTTGCTTTTAGAAATGGAGCTGTCCTGTACATGATTCAAATAATCTCTTTGGACTTCTAAATGAGACTTTTCATATATCATTCTGGATATCTATAGGTAGGTGGTTACTGTGGAAACCTACAGACAGGGTCTTAGCATGATTTCAGTGATTTACACACTACTCTTCTGTTTTAAGAAGTATAGTTCTTGGAAATGACAAATACCGTTCAATTTATAGTTAGTTCCATCTGAAAGCTACATTTATACCTTGGGCAATGAAACTTGGATTACTGAGAAATTCTCCAATCATTTTCAAAATATTCCCTGTCTAATGCCACCAATGGCTCATGCCTAACTTCTGCATTCATTGTGTAACTATTGTTCAAAGTTTTAGTGGTTACATAGTCTTTACAGAACAGAATCTGTACTCATGCCTCTAATAGTAAGTTTCTCCCCATGTAGGTCTGTTCTGACTTCCCCAAGTCATGTCCTCTGCACTACCCAATGCAAATTCTTTGTCAGTATAAAACCTCGTGTATTTACTGTTACCATTCACTCATTTATTCAAAAGACATTTATTAACATCTGTTATGGTTTGGGCATTAATCTAGGCCCTAAGGACTGCAGTTGTAACCAATATTGATGAAATTCATGACATTAAAATGTTTATACTCCAGAAAGAAAAAAAAAAGTACAAATAAATATTGTATTGAACAGGTGATGGGAAGGGCTCTAATGGCAAACAAAGAGCAGAGGGACATAAAGGTCTGAGAGGCATTTTATATAGGAGGTCAGAAAATTCCCTGATGATGTGACACTTGAGAAGATTCCAGAGTGAAGTGAGGTTTCAGGCCCTGTGAGTAAATGGGTGAGGAACATCCTAGGCTAAAGGAAGAGCACATGCCAAGCTCTCTCAAAGGGAATGTTCTTTGTGTATTCAGGAAGAGCAAGGAGATCCATGTGAACAGCCTTGGTGAAGATAAGAACAAGAATGTGACAGATGAGTGAAGAAACTAGACCAGTGCGGATCAAGGCATTTCTGATGAGAGAGATGGGAGCCATAAGAAAGTCTGAGTGAAGACAGAAAATGACCAATTTCCTTTGTAAACTCAATACCATGGCTTGGTACTAAGAAGCCTCTAAGAGGTCCAGTGTTAGCTTATTGTATTAATATAGATAAGTGGTGGTAGTAGACTGGCTCAGAATATGAGAAATGGTCCCATTCTGAAAATAGTTGAAAAAAGAAGAGGGCAGAGTAGCTAATGGGCTAGATACAGGATGAGAGAAAAAAAGGTAAAATAGATAAGACTCCTAGATTTTTACCTGTACAACTGTGGGAATTGAATTTCCATCAAATAATTTCAGGAGCAGTTTTTAGAAGTGTGTGATGAGAAATGAAATGAAAAGTTCAGCTTGCAGCATTGTGATAGTGAGTCTTCCTTGTCAACTTGATTGGACTGAGAGATGACTCAGAAAGCAGCAAAATTTGTATCTGTCAAGGTGTTTCCACAGATGATTAGCCTATGTGAGTAAAAACTGGGGGAACGTATCCTAAATGTGGGGTGGCACCATCCGATAGGTAGTGGATGGAATAAATGTGAAAGAAGAAACCTCCCAGCCTACAGAGGTCTCCATCCCACCCCACCCCCATCTCTCTGCTTTCTGGCTGCTGTGGAGGGAGCAGCGTCCTGTGTCTGTTTCACCATGATGTTAATGCTTTTACACCAGCCCTAGCATCTGGAGATGTAGTGGCTGCAGCCATAATGCTAAGGCACAAACTGGATAGAAAGCTGACTGAATGCCACCCTGAGAAAACAGGTGTAGGAATGCCCCTCAGCTGGGTAAGTACAATTCCCTGCAGCAAGGGACAGTCTGGAAGTGGCAGCATCACAGCTCCACTTCCCTTCTGCTCCCCAGAGGTAATATATATCTTCACTTATATGGAATTGAAGTTTCGTTTCCATTTAGAATTATTAGAGATCATTGTTTTCTGGTCCATGAAGCCTAGTACAGAACATTAAGATGATGTTTCCCTCAAAACTTGGCACATTAGGGAAAGAATGATTCTGAATCTGTGCTTGATAATTACAAGTTGATTAGCATATACTATTACACACATAATCTGGAAGGTGGGTGAGTCACACTCTGGCTGTATATATGGGTGAAAATGTTTTTGTTTAGCAAGAATGTGGGCATTTGCCAGTAGGAAACAGAATAGCATGGATTAGTTTCAACACAACCAGAATTTTATTTAAATAATATAATAGCAGGAGTTGAGCTACGATGGATGGCTTGATTAAACCCACAAGCAGCAAAAGACATGGTTTGTTTATTTGGCTAACACAGTGACTTAAATGTCCTTTTGTGAAAGTTCGGTTTCAAATTGTCTATATTTTTAAAAAAATTTTGGTAATAATTTTTAAAACATTAAAATGTAGAATTAATGTTTTCTTAAAGTTGATACATGTTTAGAAAGTCACAATTGAAGCAGTAAAGATTAAACTGAAAAATTAAAGGAAGACTCATTAAAAAGGTTGCTATGTCATTTAGTAATATTTTATGTGGTAAAAATTCAGTAAGAAGAGAGTGTCAAGCTTTATGGTTATATTCTATAGTTAAAAATAAGTTATTTATTTATTTATATGTATTGCTCTTACCTCTACACATAGAATTATGACATGATTTTGAAAATCAGAAATGTTACATTTTACTTTTTATCCGTTGTTTATTTTCAGAAAAGCAATGCCCTTTAGTGAATGAAAATTGAAATAGAATAAACAAACTCAGAATGCCTTTTATTTGACAAAAACTGAGACTCAAAAATGTTATCATCTTAATTTTCTCATCTACCCTTCTGTGCTCAGGAGCTACAGACACCAAATAAATGACTTTATTTATGTGAAATTTCTTAATTTGGTTTCTTCTCTTAAAACTTTTTTATTTAAATACATCTTTGTTTTTAAAGCACATGTCGTCAGTCAAAATAATACTATCACTTCTGAAAATATTCTCACTTTGTGATGTGCACCCAGGTGCCACAAAGTAGTGTTGACAACTCCGGTTTTGGCATTCCACAAATCTTAAGGAGATACATCACCAGAAAACCTCACAATCTATATCCGGACTCTGACAAAACTGAAACATGGCCTGCCAGCCACAGATAAGGTTGTGAAATGCTAGTCCCTGAAAAGGTGATAACAGAACCACGGATCAAATGCATGTACACCTTCACCTTTGTTCGCCTGAGGCTTTGAGCCAAGCCACTTCATCTAATAGATATTGCCACTGGGCCTCTTGACACAGTCAGTAGATACCCTGAGTATGACTGCGACATGAGATCACACTATGGATCTGATATTAAATGTGTAGGTAAGTGCATGCTGAAAGGAAAAGATGCTGTGAAGAAATAACACAGCATCTTCTGTGAAAGGCCTAGGGTTGTGGTAGCTGGGGGCACGGCTCCAGGGATCAAAGCAACATGCCGTCAGCATCACGTGGCTGCCTTCTGTGGCACAAATGGAAACTACTGCATGCTCTGGAGCCAGTGGAAACAGCTTCAACGTCTTCATCTCCGTCATCTTCCTTTTTAATCTCCATGTGTTCTGGGATTGCAAGCTGTTACAAATTTTATATGGAAAATTTCAATAGATAGGAGAAGACAAAAGCCCATTACCCTGGACCTGGACATGAAATATTAAACCAAAGGATTTTTTTAAAGACTCCTTAAAAATATAACCTGAATGACC
This sequence comes from Octomys mimax, assembly GCA_002564305.1. Lineage (NCBI taxonomy): Eukaryota > Metazoa > Chordata > Mammalia > Rodentia > Octodontidae > Octomys > Octomys mimax. The sequence continues at coordinate 9,528 of NDGM011192508.1, read as the reverse complement.
ACAAATACTAACTTTAAGGCAAATTTATAATCATTTGCTTCTTAATGGTTCCTCCCCCGTGCCATTCATTTTCAAACAAAGCTGAGTTTATGGCCATCGTTGGAGATGACATTCCCGTGCAGTTGCAGTATTTCTTCTATAATGATTTATTTAAAAGGGCTGCACCATGATAGCTCTCCAACTTTGTTCCTTCCTGTATATCACTGTTCAGGGTCAAAAGCTGGGGAAAGGGCTGGTCCCTAAGGCCTAACATATTTCACCAGTGGAGACTCTGGCTTTTCACTTCTCTTTCTCTCCTCATCACTTTATGCTTAAAGAAGAACAGATGTGGAAACGTTTAGAGAAAGACTAATTGAATTTCACATAACACAATTTAGCATTGTTTGAGGAAGTACCTAAATCAACAGCACATTTTCCAAAGTCCCAGCCTCGCCTAATTAGAACACCAAACGTGTGACTAATTGGCCACACTTCCACCAAAGGCCGGGCTGCAGATGAGCTGTCGCCATTGCCTCTGCCCCAGCTGAGGCCAGCGGTTTGGCTGTGAGGGAAAGCGGTTGCTCTAAATGAGCCCGGCTGAGCGTAATGGGAAAGAAACCGAGATGGCCAGAGAACAAATCCAGGGAAAGCAGGAGAGGAACTGGAATGTTTACACTGCGCAACATCCAGAGAATTACCGCAGATTATCAGAACATAAATTAAGAGATACATGGGACCCTCTAATTGGGACAGTTAATAGTCTGCTCTTTATCATAGCAGTTTCATGGACTTAGAACTTGACATCTAATTAAAATATAATCTGATATCATCAGCAAAGGCTCCACTTAACCTGACCCTTTCCACACTGGCAGATTTGTTTTTGGCATGCAATGGGAGGCTTCCTTTCTTCAACTTTCTTTTTAAAAAAAAAAAAAAAAAAAAAACTTTATTTCCTAATGGTGTGCAGTAGAGTATGTAGGAAATAAAAGGCATAATGAGGGGCAAAGGAGAAGATGATTCTGAGGTTGGTTCTGTTGTAAAATCTGAGAATTTTGCTTTAGGGAATCTATCATCCCTAAACGCTCCTCCTAGGTATAAAACCCAGGGAACTAGAAGTGACTTTAAAAGTCTTTTAGTGCAACTTTCGTACTTTATAGATGAGGATTCGGAGGCCAAGAGAAGTGCCGTCATTTGCCTAGGGCTATACATATCTTTGGTGAGCAATTTAGGACCAGAAATCAAATCTTCAATACCAGACCCTTCATGCCATTGTCCCTCCTCTTACATGTTTAAACAAGCATTAAAATAGCAAAATTATCCACAAAGTTTCATAATTGTCTACCGCTTGGGCTATCAATTCTCCCCTAATTCCTTAAGCAACAAAATTATCTATTGGTTATACATTTTCAAGACAAAATAATACAAGCTTCTAATTTGCTAGTGTAGATCCTGATATTTGGTCTCCATCTATTAGGGTAATGAGCTGGCTAAAAATGAGGGTATTTGCTTTAATTAAGTCTTTCCATTTTCCTTTTGTATCTGATGAGAAATCCTAATGAGCCCATCTTCGATAAAAATAGGTCTTCGAAAGAACAGTTCTGGATCTAGAATCAAGCTAAATAGAAGACTATACTTACTGGCTTTGAGATTATGAAATCTATTTTATGCTTACTTAAAAATCTATTTTATGCTCACTTTGTGCTTTAAAGTATATAACATATTTAGAAAAATGAATGTTCCAATGAGGTTTGCTGATTAGTAATATATGTATAATCCTGGGGGAAGTTTTGAACTTCCCCTTGCCAAGTAGGATATGATTTTTATAACTTTTTCTTCATAATTGGTTGATGAAGACTCAGAAAATAAAAAGTAATATAGTACTGTCATAAAAAGTTTATTAATTAAAATAGAAATATTTATTTGATAATTTACTCCTTAGAATGATCCTTGGCCCTGTTTCTCAATGAATAAAGAATATTCTTACTTTAGAAGTAATTTCCAACTTCTACATGCCAATAGAAACGGTCGTAGAAATCCTCTTTCCTAAGTTTTAATCAAAATTTCTGGAAAAGTGGAAATGACGTTGATAAAAGAAATTAAGATCAGATGTTAACAAAATATCTCATGTATTAACAATCTTGAAAGTTTCCTATGGATAAATAGCCTAGTTCAGATGAGAATATTGTCTTATCCATGACAAGAATGCATAAAGAAGAGTGATCATTGGAATTCCTTTTCACAGAGTCAGAGGTTTTTAAAGTAGATATGCTAAGTTTTGGTTGTAGAACATTGCTACTTCAAGCTCTTTTGGCATGATTTCAGAAAGCTTTTTTCTTTAATGTGATTATATAAAGAAGAATGATTATGCCCTGATAAGTCATTGAAGGACTAATCAGATAGTAACACCAGGTAAAGATATTTTGACTTTCCAACAATAAATAGGATTGTCCAGAGAGTAGCTTAATCAATTATATGATGTTGCCAAGCTGACAGGTTAAGAAGGAAATGTATCATTTATGAGGAATCAACCTTGGGAAAGTTCCTTAAACTCCATTTGTTTCCGACTGTAGGCACAAATGAACAAATGGACTGTGGCCTGACTGTGTCAGCATGCAGGGTCTCAGCCATTTCTCTTCTCTCTGTGTTCACCACAGCCAAATGGGCTGTTGGGTGGTCAGAATTTGTCAGGAAGACAGACAACCACTGGGAACTGGTGCTGATCAGTCTTCTGGGCAGAGATCCAAGGCTTTGCTTCATGTGTAGACGGGTGTTCAGTGTCACAATGTCTAACATAGTGCCAATAGGCTCTTTTAAAATAATGTAATTGTTACATTGAGATGAATGGAGAACAGCTAAAGGTTAGCAATGTGTTTTGGTATCTTGAGAAGACCGTTTATGTGCAGGCATTCACTGGACTGTTGTCCTATCAAGCAGAAATGATCACTGGCTGCCTTCAACTTTCAAATGAAATCTTCTGCAGACAGTGAAGCCACTACTTGATTAGAGACAATCCCTTTGCATTTAGGAGTATAAACTGAAAATAAAGATTCAAACAAGAAAACAGATAAAATGAATTAATCATACAGTTTATATCTACCATCTACATAGATTTTGATCTTTCTCTGATTTACTATTTTCAGTTATGACCTTTATTTTTCACTTGGTATTCTTAGTGAAAAAAAAGTCTTCCAAAAACAAGTGTTTTCAACTATGTCAAAAGAACTGTGCTAAATGGCAGTGTTTCTATTGTCTAGACATGGCACATTTTCCTTTAAAAAATCATAAGGAATTCAAAATTTATGAGAAAAAGTAAACTACAAGGCACTTTAAAACACTGAACTATGGATTTGCACCACAAATTGTCTTACACAATAATGTGTATGACATGATTTTTAACAAACTCCATAACAACAAGTTGCTCACATCTAATGATAAAATTTTGTATACATAAGTGCTACAGTGTACCAGTTTGTTATGGTAGGCTCCAATATTTGAAATAAGATTAATGCTAGCTTTAGATTTTATAAATTAGCTACTTCATCTTTCATTGTCACTTAATTTCTCTCAATTTTGCTTTCGTGTCTGTAGAAGAGAGTGTGAGGTTAGAAAGAATATTGGTTTTAAACCCACTAGTGAGTTAAAATAAGGTAGAAAGCTTAAAAACTACTATTGCCCAGGCTTTGCCACAAACCAAATAAAAACTTCTGATTGAAGGGCCTCCTAGGTGGTGTTTTCATAGAACTGCAGCTGATTCAAACGCTCTGCAGTAGTAAGCTGCAGAGAGATAGATGCTCTAATGGTGACATATGGGATGCTGAGCTTCTGTGAAACCACCTGTGAAAAATTCAGTAACTTTTAGTGATGAAAAATGTTTTAATCCTTTATATTCATAAAACAATCCAAATTTATTTTTTAAAAATACATTAAACCTTTTAAATTAACTACCATGGAGCATCTGTACTACTCAAATAATATCATACAAATTCTACTTTAAATAATCTGGCTTCTGGAAATTGAAATGATACTAATAGACCAAACACGTAGGTGAGACACAATACTTTCTGTAAGAATATGTCCACAAAGTATGATGACAGGGTGAAAACGAAGGGAAGATGTAGATATTCTTCTAGAAGTGTAACATTTGGACTGCTTTTTCTTCCATTCTCTTTTCTCTCCTGAGTTTCCTTACCACTTATAATTCTTGGTTTCTTTAAAGGAATGCACATCTCTTTTGTGGTGTAAGAGAGGAAAAAGACAACTCCCAGACACACATATCTAGAAATACACATTTCCCTGTGTTTTTCTCTGTTCATAAACCTCAGAAATATGTCTTCTAAAAGTTTAATATCAAAGCAAGTATTTTTAATTAAAACTTTGTCTCATCTGTGCTGTGACTACTCCACCAGACCAAGGACTGCCACATCATTTTTCTCCTCATTATCACCTCGTTAATATTCCAGAACATGCCTCAGAGGCAGGGGGTTGAGACATGCAGCTTAACAAGGTGATAATGAGGAGAAAATGTCTCCAGCCTATTTGGGACACAACCCATGCCAGGTAGGATGATGGCAGACGAGTCTGGACTGGTGCAGAACACATTTTAGGTACTAAAATGTTCCCTTCAGAATGGGTTTGGCTATTTTAAGGCAAATCATGTTTACTTCCCATTGCCAATGGAAAGCCAACGTTAAAATAAAAACGTAGAGTTGGATCTAAGACTTTGAGGGAAAGACTGAAATAGCTTTTCTATATTCTTTCATCTTTTCTCTCTTGCTAATATGAAACTTGATCTACAGCTAGTCACTGCCAAGCTGAAAGACAGTATTACTGATTCTTCCATAAATCTGGAAGTATTGTGTGATCACACTTTGGTGAGTGATGTTTATTTACTTTAATTCATTTATTTTTTACTGTGTTAAGGATCAACACCAGGGCTTCACACACGCTAGCCAAGAGCTCTAAAACAGCCACCTTCCCAGCCCAGTGCGATATTACTTAAATGGAAATATTAAAGTCACAGCTGCTAAGTGACTTAAGTAGAGGGTTTGTCTTCAACTATTTCCTCCTTTATGCTGGCTAGAAAGTAGATATGACAACCGGAGCTTCGGCAAACATCTTGGGTCATGAAGTGGCAAAAACAAAGATAAAAAGAACCTGGGCTCTCATTACTATTTTGCATGCCAGCACAGTCTCTCTCAAGATTTGTTTTTAATTTAAAAGAGAAATACTTTATTTAAGCTAGTAGGCTTTGTTGATGTTATCATTGGGATATGAGTTGAATCTAACCCTTCTACAGATGTTAAAAGGATTACTATGTTTTCCTGATCACATATTTAAATTGAACCAAATTCGCATGTCTTTTTCGTCTCCATTCTCAGCCATCACCCAAAGCAGATGCATAGAACAGTGGTATCCTGGTGCCAGATCATAGCATCTCATACAAGCAATTAAATATTTAGAATTTTCCCACCCATTTGTTGAACATAATAATAAAAAGAATTATCAAAATTTAAACTATATAAAATTACAAGGTAACAAATTATAATAACTAGGGATTAACTATTTAAAATTATTTCCTAGTGATTGTGCTTTTCTCTGTTCTTGAATTTATTTTGTACTTATATATTAGAAACATTGTAAAAGGATGTTTCTGTGTATTTCTTCTTAATTCAATGTTTAACAACGTGACATAGGTAGCTATATTGTGAAGGTATTTTCACCATGGAATTCAGCAAATATAATCAAGTAGGGCTTGCTGTTTACTTTGTTAGTTATGTAGGCTTAAGAAAGCAGTAGAAAAATGTTAATGATGCAAGCTAAGTATGTCATATCTAGGGCAGATGCTAAGCTAAAACAGTTTTTAGTATAATGAATACTACTTATATAAGAAGATGAGAAATTGTGTATCAATGGGCCATCTGCCAGATTTAGTGAAAATAATTTTGAGAAACATATTAGTTTTCCCACTGGATACCCACAATCTAAAGGAGTAAAATCTTAAATTGGCTCATGGCTTCAGAGAATTCAGTCCATAGTCATGGAGTTTCAAGGCAGAAACATCAGGGCAACAAGGCAAAGTAGAGAAAAGATGCTTAGCTCATGGTGGTCAGGAAGCAGATCAAGGGAACAATGCCAGAAGGAAGGGGCAGTGAGCAGAGATAGAACCCAAGGTCATGCCGTAATGAACCATGCAAACATACCCCAAAGTGTGCTCCACCAATTGCCACAGTCATCCCTAAGCCAATCAAGTTAAAAATAAAGAGCAGATTGCAATCCAATTGTATTTACTAACTGAAGGCAACTTGTAATAGCAGATTGGCTACAGGCATAACAGTTCAACAAAAATCAATGAGGTCATTCTATGAGAATCAACTGGTCGTGGAATTCACATTTCGAATATGACACATTATTACTATATATAAATTATATACTACACACACTTTATGTCAGTATCATTTTGAATTAACTTATGTAATGATATTCATACACAAGCAATATTTTTTCATAGAACCAGTTGTTCAAAACTTTACCAAGACGGGGCTGGTGAGATAGCTCAGTGGACTAAGTGCCTGCTTAGGCAAGTGCAGGGACCAGGGTTTGATTGCAGGCACCACATGCTGCACCAGCCCCACCCTCAGGTGTACTGAGCAGGTAACCAAGACCATGCTGGGGTTACCAGTGCTGGAGAGGCTGAAAACAGGAGATTGCTAGGAGTCTGAGCTGCATAGTGAAACCCTATACCGCAAACACTCAAAACAAAACACATTTACCAGGACAGCCCTGTCTGAGCCTATCTGTTGCTTCTCTATTTTCCTCACCCCACATGTTCAGTGGACCACTAAGTCCTCTAAATTTTAATTCACAAATGTTATTTGAATCATATGTTTCTAGCTACTGCGTAACTAATGCAGCAGGTTTGGTCCTCATCACACCTCTGGCTGCTTCTCCTTTTGTGCTTCTACCTTCGCCATCCAGTTCATCTTCCACATATCACCATGAGGGTCCTTTAAAAGGACAGATGTGTTCCATCCACCTCCATTCTCAAAGATTCTCTAGTCCCAGGTACTCTGTAGTAGGAGGTCCCCAATCCCTGGCCAGTGCTGGCCCATGGCACAAGGTCAGCAGCAAGCAAATGAGTGAACCTTTGCCTGTAAATCTTCATCTATAAAGACTCAGTTGATCACTTGTACTACTGCCCAAGCTTTACCTCTCATCAGATCAGCTGTGGCCTTAGATTGTCATAAGAATTCAGATTGCACATTAAACCATGCAGTAGAGTAATCTAGGTTGTGCTTCTTTGAATCATCCTGAAAATAACTCCTAACCCTTCAACCTTGACTTGAAAATATTGTCTTTCACAGAATCAGTCCCTGGTGCCAAAAATGTTGGGGACCACTAGCCTGAAAGATAATGCCTCACCTACTGTGCATCACTCTAGCTCTTAACACAAATTTGAGTCATTCTGAAACTGTGATGTCAATTTTGGGTGAGGACTTGACTGGATGAAGAAACTTCTGTAGAGCTAATAAAATCCTCCCCATATCTAAGTGTGTCTGTGAGGGTGTTCCATGGAAGAATGGTGTATGAGTCAGTGGGCTGAGTGTGGAAGACTGGCCCTTAGTGTGGCCAGACACCATCCAATCAGCTGTGGCCCCAGAACAAACAAAAAAGAAGAGAAAATGATTTCCCTTTGCTCTTGTGGTGTGGCGACACACTCTCCTTCTTCTGCCCTTGAACACAACCTCGCACTCCCCAGCCTCAGGACGAGAGGTCTTACAGAAGTTCTATCTCCTCCCTCCTCATTTATCAGGCTTCTAGCTTCAGACAGAATTATCCCATCAGCTCTCCTTGTTCTCAGATTTTCAGACTTGAAACGAAGCTACCTGCCTCCCTTGGTCTCCAGCTTTCAGATGACCTGTACTAGGACTTCTCAGACTGCATAATAACATGAGCCAATGCTCTTAATTCCTCTTTGTTCTCATTATAGCTACCTAGCTAGAAGATGGACTATAGACAGATGGACAGAAAGACAGACAGACAGATTTGGTTTGTGTCTGAAGAACGTGATGGATACATTGCTCTCTGCCATTCTCTGTTCCACCATCTGAGAGGCAGCCACTTCCAGATGAGACAATCTACCTGGAGAGGGATGCAGCTGTAAGCCTTCAGTAGTTAACATTTTCAACATCTGGGGAAATGGCCCATGCCCTCTAAGGAAGGAGAATCTGGAGAGGTGTACCACAGCACGAACCACAGAGAGCTAAAGGGAGATTGAGGAAGCCATAGATGTCTGGAAATCCTCCCCTTTATGAAGGACAGCGTCCCCTAGTCAATTGGAGATGGCATAGTATCCAATAAGTTTTTGAGGTCCTCGAAGAGGGAATTCTTTCCAGAGTCATTTAGACCATCTTACAGAATGTTCCATATTTTATGACAACTTTAGAGCAGTAGACCTAGATACCTAAGGTCTCTAGCAGCAACACTATCACCAAACAATACTAACATACGAGATGTCTGCTCTCTTTGTTCTTTGATAGAGTACACCTTTGCTGCTGAATGGTAAACAGCTCTGTGGGAGATCATTTCAGAGAAGGCTACCAACAGACATTCCCATCTCTGTAAACTAATCTCATCCTGCCTATTAAGATGCGGAGTGTATGTCCCACCATGTTGCATCTAAGCTGAACTTGTTTTGAGAAATATAAACCAGTAGAATCAATGCTATGCTTGTTCCAGAGCTGGCCCTAAGACTCTTGGAGGCTTCCATATTCACTCACTCATGATCCAGTTATTCCTCTATAAGGAAGCTAGTCTAGCCTCCTAGAGGCAAGAGGCTAGTGCAGGACAACAGACATTCCTACCAACAGTGAAACCCACTGCCAGGCAGTCCCACATGTGTAGGAAGCTCATTTACTCTAACCCAATCTCCGCTCCCTGATGGAGACAAAAACTTGCATGAAGAACTCCAGATGATACAATGGGCAGCGGCAGAAGGAAAACCTGAGTCGGTTCACAGAGAGATTTGTACAGGTTCAGATCTTTTTCAAAAAGCTTATTGAGATATAATTCATTGAAATGAAATATACAATTTAATGATTTCAATACTTTCTCAGAGCTGACTATCCACTAGCAAACTAATTTTATAACAATTTTGTCCCACCAAAAAGAAACCCTATACTAATCAGCACTTCTCATTCCATCTAGACATAGATAACTATTAACTAATACATGCTCAATCTATCCTCAATATAAAATGCAGAAGACTCTCGTCATTCTGTATGTAGTCATCTTTGACTGGCTTCTATGACTTAGAATAGGTTGTCCAGGTTCACCCATCCTGAATTAGGTATAAGTAATTCATCTCTTTTATTGCACAATAGAATACCATTTAAAAGATATACTACAAAAACCTGCTGAAGATTCTCAGGATCATTGCCTTAACAATCTTGTACATATAAATGCATGGGTTTTCCCCTGTCATGTTTCCTAGCTTTTCTCCTTGCCTTCTCTTCATTGTTTAATCCTTAAGTTCTTGCTTTCCTTTTAATT
>NDGM011192506.1:0-11019 GCA_002564305.1 Octomys mimax | reverse complement strand
GGTGGAGAAGGGCCCCGTGTCTCCACAGCCCTCCAGCATTTGTTGCTGCTTGATGGCCGTCCTTTCTGGGATGAGATGGAATCTCAGTGTTTCGTTTTGTTTTTAAATTTTTGTCTCTTGAGTGACCAGTGATGCTGAACATTTTTTCATGTATTTATTGCCACTTGTGTTTCTTTATGAAGCTCATATTCACCTCAGATGCCCACTTTTGGACTGGCTCTTTGCATTTGGGGAGTCTGACTTTTTTCTGTTCTTTATACGTTCTGGATATAAGTCCTTTGTCTGAGGGACAGTGGGATAAAATTTTTCCTACTTTGTGGGTTGTCTTTGCACTCTTGGTGATTTATTTTGATGTGTGAAAGCTTTTTAATAAAATCGAATCTCAGCTGATGCTCCGCTTGCTTATTGACAGTAGGTCTTCATGTGATGTTTGGTAACACGCTGCCAGGGCTTATCCCGGCCTGGGGCAGAGCTGGAGTGTGTCTTCGGTCACCACGCTGTGCAGACGTGTTAGTTGTTTCCATCGTGGTTGAAAATTAATACTTGGAAGTTGGCCCTTAGCAGAGCCAGGAAATCCCAGGGAGTCCTGCTAGTGCTTCTGTGCTTGGATGACAGTCAGAACGAGGTGACTTTGGGTCATTGTGTGCTTGAATGCAACGTGGGGACTTTCACAAAGTCCCTTTCGTGTACTGCTGTACTGTGCTTCTTTAAATGGTCACCAACTGGAATGTTGTGGGTTTTGATAATGGGATGCTTTTCTTCCTGATAAGTTTTGTTCTTGCTCAGTGATCGTGAAGGGAGGAGAGACACAGTTGTGCTGGCTGGTACTCGGGTAGTCACGGCACTCAGTGCAGTGTCGTTGGCTGCATTGTGAGGCAAACGTGCCACCATAGGCCATTTCACTCTGCTTCAGCTAATGCGGCTGTGGTCTTGGCGGAGGTGGGGTGGCTGTTCTAACTTTGTTCACTAGCCTACTTAAGATTTTCTAATTGATTGGTTGTGTATCAGTGGCTCTTTTGGGGGAGTATTACCACCATAGAAATACACATTTTGTGGATGGTTGAAATATTTGTTTAGGTAGTGATAGAGGAGATTTGTGGTCCCTGTATTGTTGGAAGTTGTTTTTAGATGAATTTTCCTTAGAAGCCATGGGAGTGCCACACGTGTGGACTGTGTGTGTGTGCATGTGTGTGTGCACGCGTGTATGTGTGTGGTGCCCAGCAGTGCAATAATCACAATAGCCACAGAGTTTCCAGTTAGAAGTAGTTCTGTCATTGCATGCATGTGAAATGTGATTCAACTCATGTGGCTTGATTTGCTCATCTGATTTCTTCTACGGGGGAAACTTTTCCTCTCAGAATTCTCTAGCTCGGATTGCCCTGTTTTGGTTGTTAATCTTCTGTTGCTGTTTTCACAAACCTTTTGCAGAGCAAATTCCGTGGGAAGCATTCTACCGCCTAGGTGCTACGAGCTAGCCATGAAGAGACTGTCACAGGGCCTTTTAATTAAGCATACCAACCAGCACATTATCAAATATACTTGCACATTTTGCGCATGAAATGCTCAATGCTGCCTTCTTACCGTGGACTCTTTACTTTGTCTGCTAGTATTAATCCATATGCCCGTGCTAGTTGGGTTCTACAGACAAACAGACCAGCAGAGAAGCATATAAGAAGAGATTTACTCTAAGGAATTGCCATGCAGGTAGGAGGTGGAGAGGCCCGGGCTCTAGGGCCCCCAGCTGGAGGCCCAGGGCAGGTGTCGCTTTGCTGTTCGGTGCCAGCGGTGGAGCCCGGGTGTCCACTTCACCCCGCCCCAGGCTGACGCTAATGTCAGCCAAGCACTCACAGCCCCAGCCAAAGCTAATGTTTAACAGAATATATGGGTGCTTCGTAGCTTAGTGGAGTTGACACACAGCACTAACCACCACATACCTGTAGTGTAATCAAAATGTCTCAGGAGTTAGGTAAGCTGTTTTCCCCAGGCCGTCTGCGTGCACTCCCTCCCAGAGTGAGCGCGCAGGCTCCTCCTCTTCAAGTCTTATTCTTCCAGCGGCTTTCTTTACTCTCTTCTTATTCACTAGTAGCCCCGCACTTCTCCCGTCTTGACCAGCAGGTCCTTCCTTGGTTCAGTGGATCCCTGCACTGAATGATGATCTCTTCATTTTGTTCTTGTGTCTTCTGTGAAACAGTGAGTGACCTGGGATGGAGGCGGTCTCTGTGTTTTCCCATGGCAAGCACTGCTTGTGGGAGGGAGAGTGGTGTCTTGTGGCATCTCCTCCCTGCTCGGTGTGGCCTGTCCAGTTGCATGTGGAGGGGACTTTTACAGCCCCAGACTCTTGATCTAGCGAGCAAACCAGGTATGCATGGCGAGGTTTTTCCCCTAACACAACTTAAAGTTCCAAGTGACAGCAGTTGCTTTAATAACGTAATAATTTCATCTGATTGTAGGCACAGTTTATTGTTTAACATGGTGACTTAAGAGGGAACTCAGTGCTGTATCAATTTAACGAACACACTTGATTATTCACAGCTGCCTTGTCCCTTTGGCACGCGACCAGTCGCAGCAGTGGTGCTGACAACGAGGCCCAGACCTCTACTGAGGGTCAGTGTGAGCCCCGCGCTGCTCTCAGCACTTGCCCGGTATTCTTTGGTAAGGAACTCTGGTGGCCAGGTAAAGCCTGGGGACTGTGTCATCTTGCAGTTGCAATAATTGATGGTTTTCTGCTTGTATAGTTTTAAATTTGCTTTCTCAGACATACAGCTTTAAGAGGTAAAGAACTGAACAGTTTTATTATAAGTAAAGAAATTTTTCTGTGAGTTTACTTTTAAACTTACCTAAAATTTTGACCATTTTTAGGCCTGTTCCTGGGTGGGACAGGAGTTATTTGAACCTAGAATTGACTGCAGGAGCAGCGTAGGGAACTGGAGGCCCAGGGACCTGGAAGTCACAGGCAGCCATGTGGCCAGCTGACGTGGCTGTGGCAGAGTCTGCTAAGGTCGATCGTGGTCATTGGCAAACCCTAGCCCAGGGTTTACCTGGAAACCTGACCCAAAGCGAAATGGACCGGGTCCAAGCGTGTGCAGAGCTGAATTCTCTCACCGAGAATCTCTCACCACTAACTGGCCTTTCTTTCCCCAGAACAAGAGTCCACCGTTGAGGCAGGTGACACGGTAGTTAGCGATGCTAGTCAGTGAGACCTCGACTCGCCTTCCATTTCCTAGTCAGAGAGTACTTGAGTGCTTGGTACATGCAGGTGTCCCATGTTGGGAGGCTGGGTACGTGGAGTCACGTCTTCCCTCATGCGGAACCACCAGGCCCTCCACGCACGGTGGAACTCTTCCCTTGGTAGAGCTTCATCTTCAGTTACCTCTTAGTGGGATCCACTTCCTTCGGTTCTGAGCCCCGACTGACTGCCCGATGTCACGGCACCTAAGGGTGCTCCCAGAAGCTTTGGACCTGTGCACCCTCCAGAAGGCCCATTGCCCCTATAAACACAGCTCATAGGTCTTGGTGGTGTCTGCAGAAAGGAGGGATGCAGCGATAAAGAGTTACTTCTCTTTTATTACTGGACAAAAGCGAGGCGTTAGTGCTTTTCTGCCTTCAGTAACTTTCTGGTGTTTGTCACCCCTCCACTGTGGTCTGAACGTTTTTGTCCTCCCAGAAGTCAGTGAGTAAATTAAAATCTACTATCCAAGGAGATGGTGTTAGCACTCTGGGGCTTTGGAAGCTGTGAGGCATCAGGACAGAACCCTCCTACTGGGGTTCATGCTTTGGTAAAAGGCTGGAGAAAGCCCCTCAGCTCCCTGCTCTCCCCACCCCCATTACACAACGAAGGACACAGTGAGAAGTCACCATTCGTGAGTCATGAAATGGTTCCTCACCAGATAACATGAAGACACCTATAGAACTGTGAGAAATAAGTTCCCGTTTATAACCTCCAGCTTTTATAGTACTTTTTAGTAACTGGAAGAGATTAAAGCAACCTCTTGAACAAGAAGTAATTCAAATAGAATGTTACATCCAAAGGTATCTTTCTTTGAATTTTGATGTGTAAAATAATAAAACTCTTCAAAAACCTTTTGTTCTGCCAACAAGAAGATAATTTCTTTTTTTTTTTTTTGTTCTTTTCTTTCTTTTTTTTTTTTTTTTTGCAGTACTGGGGATTGAACTCAGGTCTTTGCGCTTGCCAGGGATTGAATTCAGGTCTTTGCACTTGCTGGGAAGCGCTTATTCTACTGAGCCATCTCCCTGGCGCCCAGAAAATAATTTCTTCAAACCATGTAAGACAACACAGTAACAAGGGCCGGCCAACTAGCTCAGCAGATTAAAGCACCTGCAAGCAGGTGCAGGGGTTGGGGGTTTGATCCCCAGGCCTGCTGTGCCAGCCCCACCCCAGGATGTGCTGAGGCAGCAGTTGAGACTGGGTATGGCAGTAAGCACCTGTAATCCCAGCTCTTGGGAGGCTGTAAACAGGCAGATCACTAGGAATCCAATCTAGTAGTGAGACCCCCGAACATCCTGTAGGCCCTTCCCTAAAATACAAAAAAAAAAGAAAGAAAGAAAATACAGTAACAAAAACAACCTATGCCTGTGCTCAGATATTCTAATGGAGTAGCTGAAGCTCACACTGTGACCATGTAAGACACACAGAAAGCTTGCTTTGGAAAGAGAGAAATCCTTCCTGTGCATTTGAGCTGTGGCTCCCACCAGGCAAGCTCTCCGTGAACCGGAGGCAGAGGTGGGACAGCACCCTCAACCCATGTGCCTGCCACATCACCAGAGCCCAAGTCCCCTAGAGGTCCTCTAACCCCACCTTTCACCTCTATTGGACTCCACCCTGTTCTCCTGCCCAGCAGAGAACTCTGCATTCCTGGGCCTCCCTGTGCCTTAGTTCTGTCCCTGGTCATCTTTTCATTTCTTACTTGTCTCTCTGCTTCTGCTGTTCCTGTGTTCAGAATTAATTCAGGTATCAGCCTGCCCCATTCTCCAGCAGCTCAAAGCACTGCCCATCGTGTCCAGAGCAAATTGTCACCCTCACATCCTTCCAGGTCCTCGCTGGCTTGTCCTGTGTATCTCCCAGTCCACTCCCAGTCCTTCCTGAAAACATCTCCCTGACCTGACGCCTGCTCTTTTCTTTGCCTGAAGTGACCTTCACTTCTGCTTTGGGTGCCCCCATCATCCTAGACTTCTGCCATGCCTCCTCTTTAATTGTTTTCCTTGGCCTTCTGTGGTCTGGATACAGAGAACAAAAGAAGCAGTTGTATCTCCTGAGGCTCAAGCACTGGAAGGCTCAGGTATAAAGCACACCTCTACCCGAGCACTCCCCTGCCAGAGTTAGCAAAAGCATGCGCATCATATTTTGTGCCAGCACAAACTCACAGGCGCTTGTGTCAGATGTCTGCCTCTGCCCTTGGGAGCAGCTGAGCCTGAAGGTTCACTTTGTGTTTGTCAAGTGCTGCACGTTTGTGGGCACATTTGAGGAGCCACTATTGACCATTCCCTGAGAGGTGGCAGAGAACAGAGAAAGTGCTGTGAGGAAGATGAATGCCCTGAGCTCAGGAATTTTCAGAGGCTTGACTTTTGCTGTCGATTATGGTGGTCCCTGCCTCATGTGGACTCTGTGCCCTGCAAGTGTGGCTGGTGTGAATTGTGATGCACTGTCAGTGAGAAAATGCACTCAGTAGAAAAGTATAAAAATGAGGTATAAAAAGTAAAGCCATATTAATATGCTGAAGTACAAAAGACTCTAGTGAACAACTTCTGACGTTGCGAGTCATGCGGATAACCTACTACTATTATGGACTACTGGACTATATTGGGTTACTTTGCTGAATTCATGTACCTACAATATGTGAATGGCAATGAATACCCATCTCTGACAAGAGTAAAGAAAAAGGGGGACTATAAATGAAGGACCATTTTGTAGTGAAAAAATTATATGTATTTCTGTATATACAAAATAGCATAGATATACAGCTACTTTCTCTTAGTTCAATGAGAAGAAAGTTTTGAACTAATAGTGTTTAGACAAGACATCATGTCTGCATCTTGTACTAGGAATGCAACAAAGACCACACTATGCAATGTATTAATTATTTTAACTGTCCTACTAACCTCTTTTGAAACTGTCCATTGCTACTTCTTTTTTTTTCAGAATTTTATTGATAAGCTACTTCTTCATCAATAAAATTAATATGAAAAATTAAGTAGTTTGAAAGAAGTATGCAAAAATCACTTAATTTTATATTCATTTCCTGTTAAATGACAATATTTTGATGTACTATTGTTGACATTAATTTGACCTAATCATTTCCCTAACTTGGCGTGTCGTGTGCACTGGGGTTGCTTTGCAGTCCCACAGGGAGCTCCCATGCTAGGCTCCGCAGTTCCTTCATTTTACTCCACAGCCTTGGCAGCATTCTGAACCCATACTGTTAAGCAGATGGTTGTGTACTGGTAGGAAAAAAAGCAGTAGTAATTAAAAGCGAGAATCGTCTTACTAAGAATGAATCATGCCAAGCTGACTTTATTTATTTTTCCTTTCAATAGGTTACTAGGGTAGAAGATAGGAATAGCTCTGTAGGGTTGGATTTCTATGGCACACTTGAGTGTCTCCTCGGATAAGCATGAGGGCCATCTGGAGAACAGAGTGTCGTGTGGCACTGGAGCTGCCACTGGTCAGGTAGCCTCAGTTCTCAGGGTACTGAGTGTTGATTGCCATGTCAGGAACAGCTGGGGGCGGGGCTCCTGCACTTCCTGGAGCTTGCTGCATTTCAGAGGTGTGAGGAATGGCAAGCAACTAGCTGCTGAGGCGGTCACGGTTGCCCAGAGCTTTAGGTGTTCACTAGGTTGTGCCTCATGGGTCATGTTCAGTGGAGGGGCCTGGAGTCCATTCACTGAAGGTGTTGATTGGGTGCCTTTGTGGTCAGGCACTTGATAAGGTGACAGGAAGAAAGTCTGCAAGATGTTGTCCCTGAACTCATAATTTTGTCTTGAGTCAAGAAACCTTCTAAAAGTCACAGTGCATATGGTAGGCAGTACACTGAGAGAGGCACGTGTGCGAGAGTGTTGGGGTGCGCGTGGTGTTAGGCTGTTGCGGGATATCTTGCCCAGATCTGCATGGATGGTGACAAGATTCCACAGGATTCCGATTTCTTACTCTTACCACAGAAAAAGGCTCTGTATTAGCTGGTCTAAAACTAAAAGCATTATCTTTAATGATGCACATTCAGCAACTTCCCATACAGTTGTTTATGTGAAATTTTCCTACATCTGTGGTAGAAAGCTTGGTGATCATTTCTTCGAGAAATTTTCAGGACAAAACCCTCCAGATCACACGCACTTCTGGAGCTTTATTGAGCCCATGCACTGGTGTAACCGTCAAAAGGGACATTCTCAGGGGACATTCTGACAAACTCACAGAGCACCTAGCTGGCAACTCCCCTGCAGGTGCTTCGGCTTTATCCAGAGCTGGGAACCCACTGAGCTCATCGAGAGGCCTGTTTGTGCTACAAGATGCTTTCAAGGCTTAGCATGGTCCCCCATGCTTGGCTTCCCTCAGCTTGATCTTCTGAACACCTTCTCAGTGGCGCGGCCAGCTCTAGCAGGCAAAGGGCCACGCTAGACCCTCCCAGCGTCCATCCTTGCATGACTGGAGCTCTCACCTCTGTTTTGGGTTCATTTCGGCCAGCAGGTTTTCCAGAGATGCCACGCAGCATCTCTTCCTGCTTGTTTGGTAGAGATGGTGTGGAACTGCTCACGTGTTATTGCGCAGTGTGATTTATACTTCATGTAGCTTTGAATATCTTACAAAAATGCAGTGTGATTAATTTGATTAAAAATAGAATTAAACTTAAGCAAGACCAAGACACCACTGTAGCAACTTGGTAGGAAATTATGCCCAGTTTCTTCTCATCTAAACCTTAGTATTCTTTGCTTATGTTTTTTTCTCTGTCCTCAAATTCTTATTTTCTATATCTCTCTGACTTTGTTACATTTTTCTTGAAAATATCTCATATTTTTGAGGAAGAATGTGGAGTTTAGAATCAAATAGAGGCTTAATGTCATTTTTGATCTCGAAGTTGGTTCTGATTGAACCCTAAGCAAAGAAGATAGAAATAAGGTATATATTCAGAAGGATTTCTTTTTTGCTGGCTCAGGATGCCTTAAGGGCAGGTCTGGTAAGGCCTGAGGATCTGGGGATCCAACCACAGAATCCTGAGCCTAATGCTTTGCTTAAGCAGGCACTTAAACACCCGAGCTAATGGGCAGGCCCCCAAAGTGTATTTCCTTGTTTTTTTTTTTTGGTGGAACCAGGGATTGAACTCAGGCCCTTGTGCTTGCCAGGCAAGCGCTTATTCTACTGAGCCATCTCCCCAGCCCAAGAAATTATATCTTTGACCTTGATGAAACTTTAGTATTAAACATTTCAATCAAGGTATCTACTTTAAATTTTTATTTCCTTGTGTATTTTAGTAGGTAGATGAGAAAATTTATTTAAGGGTGGCATTTCCCTATTCAGAATTTAAAATTCTATTGTCTTAGTGGAAAATAGTTTCCTTAAGATCGCTGAAAGATCTCTTCTGAGTAGAGAGATAATCTCCAAGGTGGTCTGGTGGGGGCTGTAACCTGTCGCCCGTGTGTGCACTTGGATGGTTTCAGTGTGTGGTGGCAGCGACCCCTCCTGTGCCCGTGGAGGACACTGGGGAACATGTGAGACGATCGCACTGCCTCCTAGAGCAACTTGCAGCATTGTGTCACTGTTCAGTTCCAGTGACCATGCACTCAAATAACCTGGCAATTTTGAGCAGCTCAGGTTCTGGATTTCTGTGTTAGGAATGCTCAGCTGGTCAGTTCTATGTAGGCATTCCAAAATCTGAAGAAAACTGAAATCGGAAATGCTGTGTGGCCCGAGCATTTCAGAGAAGGGATATTTGGCCAGTAGTGTGGCCCCATTTTAGTAGTGCAAATCGGCAAAGAGGTAAGATGGGCTTTTCTTATTAAGGGATTTCTCACAGTGCTGAGTGGGGGGGGGCGCAAATGCCTGACCCTATGGGATCTTTACTCTCAGTGGATCTAAGATGAAATACTATAATAGGAATTTCAAGACCAGTGTAAGTATGAAGGTGGGGGATTTACCGAGTGTTCTTGGGCCTGTGCTGAGCACTCCTGTGGTGCTGGTGGAGTGGGTGTGTCCTTGGTTGTCCTGTCCACATGCGTGCTCGGGCCCTGACACATTCTTCTCGGGGTGAATCACTAGGTATTGACAAAACGAGAAAGGTACTAGTAAGGTGGAGGAGTTGGTGGATTGTGTGAGTTTTTCACATTGCCAAACTCAAACCCATGATGGGAAGCAGAGAGGGGCAGGTGCCACCCTAGGGCAGGTCTCGGCGAGCTGCCCAGAGTGGGCTGTGTGTGCAGGGCTGCATGTGGTTGCAGGCAGGGGCTCAGGATCAGTAGTGCTGGACGGTCGCCCGCCGCAGTCCACTTCACCCCTAAGCTACAGTTGTTTTATTTTTAACACCATCTCTTTTACTTCTCATTTTGGGTTTATTTCATCGTGCCTTAGAGGCCCTCGGCCGCTCTGTGGTAGACTTCACAGAGTCTATTCAGGGCCCTCTCAAGGGCACAGTGTTGAAAATAAGGTCACTTCTCCCTTAACACTGAAATAAACTGATAAATGCCTGTAAACAGCGCGCAGGAGGAGTGAAGTCGATTCCTTCCGTGCTGAGACGTTCCTTTCTGTGCTGCCAGCGTGACTGCGACGCGGGCCTCCCGCGAAGGGGACTGACTGCACATTCGTCCGTCCTGGTGTCTGCCCGGGAGGAGGTGTGCTTTACCTTCTGTTCTCTTGGGCTTGGAAGAAGTCCAGGCAAAACTGGAATGTCGGGGCTGAGTTAGCCCAGCAGACAGCAGTTCTGCATCCGGGAACACTCCAGCGGTCCTGTGGGCCCAGGAGGAGCAGTATTCCTGACTGGGCTCGGGGGATGTCGGAGGGTGACGCATCTGTCCAGGTCACCTTAGGAGCCCTGGAGCAGGCCCTGCTTTGCACAGGCAGCTTAGCAGGACTGGAAAGACTGTTCAGACAGCCTGCCAGCAGTTCTGCCTCCCGAGGTCTAGGAAGGTCCCGGCAGTGTGCTTTCTCACAGGTCTCCTGGCCGTGCAGAGTTGCCTGGGCCGAGCCGCAGGGCAGAGGGGCTCAGCGCCAGCCCCGGGGGCCCAGGCCCGGCCTCGGAGGTCCTGCCAGCAGGGAGGGCTACGGAGGTTGTGTCTGCGGGAAAAGCGCCCTGGGACAGAGGCGGCGGCCCCTGAAGACTTGCACTGTAGCCTCTCCTCAGGCGCTCCCAAGGCAGTCCTGAATCTCACCTAATTTTAAATATGTTTCTCCGTACAATAACTTATATATTTGTTTTCCTCAGTCATTTTCCACTTGCCTGTAGTCTGTGTAGGTTTTCATATTTAAAGTATAATTGTCAGTAATAATTTGCTTTGGGGGGATCTTGTATTGAAAATACTAGACACTTAGAAGCAATCCTATGGCCTTTGTATTTTATTTTAAAAGAAAAAGTATTTGTAGCATATATTTATGATTTTTTAAAATGTAATGATAGAATTCATTAACATCAATACTTTAGACCCTGAAAATATACTTATTTCCTTCAGTTTGAAAAATGTTGTTACAAAACAATGTTTTTCACAGAATTATAATTTTTTGGCAGATGAGTTGAGCAAGTGTTGTTTTTAATGTACATTAATTTTATATTCTAGGAATTTTTTATCAAAAATTCATACATATTACAAATTTACTTTTATTTTGAAGAGTAAAAACAAGCAAAATCAAATAGAAAAAAGAAACAATAACATACAACAATACATATTAGATTTTCAAAACGGGAATAGCTAATTAACAATGGTTGTTATTTTGTCTATTTTTAATTGTCAAATCTGTTGCTTAGATTAACAGATATAGCTATGCAAGATTGGGGAAATAATTGAATATTGGTGCTTGCTTTCAAG
>NDGM011192504.1:0-10660 GCA_002564305.1 Octomys mimax | reverse complement strand
TAGAGAGATTTGTTCTAATAGTGTTTGTGGACAGGATATCATGTCTGCATCTTGTACAATGAAATACCACTGAGACAACAATATGCAATGTATTAATTATTGAAACTGTTCTACTAATTGGTTTCGAAACTATGTCATTGCTATTTGTTTCTCAATAAAATTATTTTTTAAAAAATAAGTTTATAAAAAGACACAATGAAGCCAACAATGGCAAAGTCTAATTCAAGATGGTGAGCCTTTAGAAGACCAAATGACAACCCACCCCACTTATTTATCACAAAGTCACAACACTACAAACAAACATGAATACTGAGATTTTCTCTAAAAAAAAAAAAACAACTGTTATTTGATGCTTGGCTCCTGGGGTGATGTGGCTGGGTATGCCAGTAGGGAGGGCTCAGCACAGCTGTGGAGGCACGCACACCACAGGTTCAATACCAGTGGTCTAATGGAATAAATATATCAGGCAAGCTGATAAACTAAGCAGAAGGAGGAAAGAGTAATTATCAACAAGAAAATTTCTGAATAACAGGAATAAATGAATAACTTTCAATAATAAATCTGAATGTAAATATTTTTAATTCCACAGCCAAGAGAAACAGAATGGCAGACTGTACCCAACAAAACATATACAGCATGCTGTATGTAAGTAACATATGTAGCAACAAAAAATCACTGATAAACTACAAAAAAATGAAGGAAGTAAAATAATATTCCATGTAACTGGAGCTTGAAAATAAACAGTAGTAGTTATAGTACTGTTACCTACATTGGACTTTAATACAAACATTATCAGAAAAGCCAAGGAATGTCACACTATTGATTGGTAAAAGAAGCAATCCAACATGAAAAGACAACAATTCTAAACATATATGTGCACCAATTCTAAATCATATATGCACCAATGAACATAACTTCATAAAACAAATGCTCCTAGACATAAAAGATGAGGGACAAATCAACACAATTATAATGGGGAAATCTTAACACTCCACTATCACAAAATGACAGATCAAGTAGATAAAAAATTAACAAACAAATAACAAAGTCAAGTCACACCTTTGAATAAATGGACTTAGTAGATATCTATAGAGTGTTCCACCCAACAAGACCAGAACATATATCCTTTTCAGTGGCACATAGAATTTTCTCCAAAATACACAATATGTTAGCCAATAAAACATACATAAGTAAATACAAAAGAATTGAACTTCCTCTATACATATTATCAAGTCATAGTCCAATGAAACTAGAAACCAATGGCAAAACAAACACAGAAATTATACAAACACATAGAAATTAAACAATATAATCTTGAATAATCAATGGGTCACAGAAGAAGTGAAGAAAGAAAGTAAAAAGCTTCTAGTATCAAATAATAATGCCAGTATCACACAGCAGAACCTATGGGGACAGAATGAAAACAGGCCTAAGAGGGAAGTTTATACCTATGAATGCTCACATCAGATAAACAGAGCAAGCCAAAATAAATAACATAATAATGTCCCACAAGAACAGTTCAATAAAGATCAGAAAAACAATCAATGAAATTAAAACTAAAAAAAAATTAAATACAAAGAATAAATAAATTGAAAAGCTGGCTCTACGAAAAAAATAAACAAAATATATAAACCCTTAGCCAATCTTACCAAATAAAGGGAAGAAAAGACTCAAATCAATGTAATTAGAAATGAAAAAGGCAACATCACAATGGACACCTCCAAAATCCACAAGATTATTAGTAACGACTTTGAAACCTGCATTCCAATTAATTGGAGAACTCAGAAAAAATAGATTGCTAGACACATATGAATTACTAAAACTGACCCAAGAATATAAAAATCCTGAATATTCCAATAAGAAAGCATGAAATTGAAGTAGTAATGAAATGCCCACCAGATAAGAAAAAGCCAGAATTAGTGTATTCCAGTAAATTTTATAAGAATTTCAGAGAGGATCTTATGCCAATACTCTTAAACTCTTTAGTGAAATCAGAAGAGAAGGAGTACTCCCATAACAATTCCTGGATGCTGGCATGACTCTGATCTCACAAACTAGAAAAGGAACAACTAAAGAAGAAAACTACAGGTCAACCACTTTAATAAATAGAGATACAAAAATCCTCAACAAAATACTGACAAACAGAATGCAATAAACAATCAAAAAGATCATACACTGTGACAAAGTAGACTTTCTGCCAGGGATTCAAGATGGTTCAAAATACACAAATCAATAAATGTAATGCACTACACAACAGAAGGAAGGTCAAAAACATATGATCATCAATACATGCAGAAAAAGTTATTGACAAAACCCAACATTCCATTCATTATCAAAACCCTGAAGAAAAATAGGCATAGAAGGGCCTTATCTCAATGTGATAAAAGCTATTTATGACAAAACTACTGCCAATAACATATGACATGGGAAAAAGCTGAAAGCTTTTCCTCTGAAATCTCATATGGGTAAAGGATGTCCCCTGCCATCACTCCTGTTCAATGTAGTAGTCAAAACATTTGCCTGACAATCATGCAAAAAGAACAAATAAAAGAGATATGAATAGCAGAGTCAACATGCAAATTACCCTTATTTGTAGATGATATGAGACAAAAACCCACCAAAAGACTACTAAAATTAATAACCAAATTCAATAGCATAGCAAGATACAAAGCCAACACACAAAAATCAAGAATATCCCTTTATATCAATAATGAACTCACTGAGAAAGAAATTAAATTAGGAAAACAATACCATTCACAATAGCCTTAAGAAAAATTGAATAGAAATTAACCTAACCAAGGAAGTGAAAACGTCTACAATAAAAACTACAGTACTGTGAAAAGGTAGATCAAAGATGACATCAGAAAATGTAAAGATATTTTCTGTCCTGGTTAGGCAAATGGAATGTTGTCAAAATAGCCATATTTCCAAACCTAATATACAGATTTCATGCAATTCTAATCAAAATACCAATGATTTTCCTTGCAAAGCTAGGGTAAGCAATCCTAAAATTCATGTAAGCCAGAAGAGCCTAGAATAGCAAAAGCAACCCTGGGCAAAAACACCAAAGCAGGACACATCACAATCCACGATTTCAAGTAATATTACGCGACACTGATTAAGAACAGCATGATACTGGCACAGAAACATACATGTGTATCCGTGGACAGAATAAAGGATGCATAAACAACTCCAGGAACATTCAGCTCTCTGATCTTTGATAAACAGGTACAGAAAAACATACACTAGAGAAAAGATAAACACTCTAACCAATGATATTTGGAAAATTAACTATACACATGCAGAAGATTGAATTCAGACTGATATTTTTCAAAATATACTAAAACTAAAATCAAAATAGATCAAAGGTCTAAATATTAAAATAAATGCTTATTCTGCTAGAAGATAAAAATAAGTAAAATTCTTAAGGACATAGGCATAGGCTAGGATGTTGTTAACAGAATCCCAATTGCACAACAAGTGACAAGAATAAAGAAGTGGCATTACATCAAATTAAAAAGTTTCTGCACAGCAAAAGAAACAAACAACCAACAAAGAGAAGAGACAATATGAAAACTAGGGAAAATATTTTCCTGTTACTCTTCAGAAAAAAGACTAATATTTAAACTATATAAAATAATTAAATGAATTAGAATACTCAAAATAAAAGAACCCATTAAAAAATGGGCCACTGGGCCGGTCAGATAGCTCAGCATATTAAAGTGTCTGCTTCAGCAGACACAGGGACTAAGGGTTTGCCAGGCCAGCCCCACACCCGAGTGCACACTGAGACAATAATTGAGACTGGGAGTGGTGGTGCACACCTGTAATCCCAGTGCTTGGGAGGCTGAAAACAGGAGGATTAGTACGAGTCTGATCTATGTAGTGAAACCCTGTAGACCCTGCACTAAATACATGTTTTGAAAATGAGCTATTGAAATGAATACACACTTCTCAGAAGAGAAAGTACAAATGGCAAGTAAATACAAGAATAAGCGTTCAACATCTTTGATCATTAGAGAAATGCAAATTCAAGGAACCCCGAGAGTGCATGTTACTCCAAAATTTAATGGCTACTATCAAAAACTCAAACAGAAACATATGCTGACGCGGATACAGGGAGCTCCAACACTGCTGATGGGAATGGAAACTTGTACAATCACTACAGAAATCAGTGTGGAAATTCACAAAAAAAAAAGAAATTCCACTTGACCCATCTATTCCCTTTTTAAATATCTTCCCAAAAGTATGAAAAGAAATTATTTTATGTAATTCATGCATTCCTGTATTTAGAAAGAGGACAACTCACAAGAACTGAATCCGGGAAGTAGTCTACTTATCCATAAATAGATGAATGGCTAAAGAAAATTATATCATCTGCCATGAAGAAGGATGAACTTGAGCCTTTTGAAAGAATAGGGATACATTTTTAATGAAGTACATCAGATATACAAGATTAAATATCACATGGTTTATCTTATATGAGAAACATGAAATATAAATACATGAATAGGAAACAAGGAGATAGAATTTTTGAAAAGGGAAAGGGGTCCAAGAAACGCAGGTAAGGGGGAAGCAAGGGGAGGAAAGGGGAGGAGGATCCAAAATTGAGCTAAGATGTGTTACGTACATGTACCAACTCCCTACAAAGAGTCTAATCATTATATGCTGCAAAAGAAAAAGTCAGTGGATGGCACGCTAAGGATCTGGCTGCCTGGTGCTCCCATTTTTGGCCATGTATGTCATCTCTGTTTTCAGAGCACCTGTACTTGAGTTTTCTGAGGTTTCTTGTGGCCCAGAACCAGAACTGGTCTTTTTGTTAGCTTACCTATCTGCAAGCTTTGAAGTTCAGACTTTTCTGCTCTGTGAAGTCAATGTTCTATTTTTTCTAAATGATGCTTGATTAATTTTGCCATCTTCTTTGACATTATTTTCTACCATATGTGTTTAATGTCATTTTCACCTAAGAAGTAGGGTATCACAAGGCACAAACTGATGCTCAGTTTGCCATGCTTAATAGACAGATTCACATGTATTAGTCCATACCTTGGCAGGGCACAAAGGACAGATTTAAATTGGATAGCAGCAGGACTTACTAATCTGTCTGTTTGGGAAGGGATGAACAAGGATGAAACAGTGCCCTGGCTACTGAAAGCATGGGACCACCATGGTGTCCAAGAATAGTGGACAATGCGAGTGAAAGAGGAGTGAAAAGTTACCAGTATACGAAAAGAGTTGCATGCAAGGAGATATTGGACAAAACATGTGGCCCTGGGCTACATTGTCAAAATAGCCACAATTTCTCTCTTCAGCTTAAGTCCATTCCCCTTTGCATGTAATTTTATAATTCCTCTCATTTAAAGCACGATTGTCCTTCCCCTGTTTCTTCAGTATAGAGTGATCTTGTGTTACATTAGACAATGTAAATGCAACAGAATTGAAGATGCTGTTGTTCAAGTCCAAGCCTCCATAGATTTTGGTTTACTTTCCTGGAACCATGCCAGGACTCCATGAGAACTCTCTGAGCAAGTTTCCCAGATGATAGGAGACAAATGGCTCCCTAAGTCTCATGTGTTTGTAAGGTAACTGACTCATGGGGGATACTACACTCACCAGTATATCCATCTATTGATTAATTTAGCAGTTGAATGACCTGTTAGGAGGTGGGGCGGATCAGAGCTGGGTCACCAGGAAATGACCTGGACAAGTTCATTCACGATTCTTGTTTTCTTGTTTCTCTCTCTCTCTCTCTCTCTCTCTCTCTCTCTCTCTCTCTCTTTCTCTTTCTCCCCCCTTTCCTGGCTGCCTCTGTCATGTCTTTTTACCACACCATTTCTGATATAGATACAGCTGATACAGCTGACCATGGACTGAATTATCTGAAAAGTGAACAAAAAGAAACTTCTTTAAGTTGCAAGAGTCAGGTCCCAGCAATATTCCTATTTTGTCCCAGCAATAGGAATATTGGCTAACACAGTCCTCATGGTCCTTGTTGCCCCAACTAACAATCAGCCTAAAGTCAGATTCTGAAGTACAGCCATCCTTAACCACACACTCTCAGGGACTCTATGAAATGTCTAAAGACTCAAGGATGGCCCTGGTCAGGCTTATACCAGAAGAATTAGTCAATAGAC
Source organism: Octomys mimax (assembly GCA_002564305.1). Lineage (NCBI taxonomy): Eukaryota > Metazoa > Chordata > Mammalia > Rodentia > Octodontidae > Octomys > Octomys mimax. Next base: position 4,526 of record NDGM011192504.1, on the reverse strand, counting down.
TTTAGCATAATTTTCTACCCTACAAAATTATCAGTTCAAAATATTAATTTTAAATGAATTAACATTTGCTCTTAATTTTTGCAATATAAAGCTTTGCAAGCTATAGATACCAGCTTTAATAAAATTTTCAGCCACAAAAACACTGAAATGTACAACATCAAAAATTCATAAGTAAGATGGAGATACATACTAACACAAGTGTACTCAACATTTTTCTGGACATTCTATTCAAAAAAATAGTAAAATTAGAAAAAAATAGGTTAAAGTACTAAAAAGAAATGAAAAAAAAACAATTGCTTTAGATTGTATAGATGCCAACAAAATCAGTTGAAGCAATGCATAAGTAATATAGGGCTGGCCAGATAGCTCAGCTGATTAAAGCATCTGCTTAGGCAGACACAGGGACCAGAGTTTCCAGCACTTGGGAGGCTGAAAACAGGAGGATCACTCTGAGTCCAATCTGTGTAGTGAGACCCTATAAATCCTGTACTAAATACATAAAAAATTATGAATAAATAATAACAGCATTCACCAAGTATGTGAATATAAAGTTAACATGCAAAAATGTTTTCTTTAACCATTGCTTTTCTGGGAATTTATTTCTTTATTCAAAATAAAGTACTATTTTTATATTATTAACTTATGAAGTATTAGCAGACTGGTACAATGAACTGCTAAAGGAAAGCAGGCCCTGTGCAACCACAAATCTAGAGAACACGGAGCTTACCTACACTATTCGCTCCCTTCAAGTCCACTCCCAGTGCTCCCTAATCATCTCATTGAACCCTGAACTGGAGAATAAGGGATTGCATTGAATGCTTTTCATATCAATCAGTTTCTCAGGGCTCAGAGAAAATCTGGAGAAGACTAGAGCAAGGATCTGGAAAAACAAAAAAAGATGAAAGTTACTCCTCATCTTGCTTATCGACTTTTCAATTCAAAAAATTAAAGGAGATTTTTGCCAAATGCCTGAAGCAAGACAGATCACAAAGCTGCTTCAGGAACAGAGGAATCTGATCCAATAGCATTAAGAAATTGATGGAAGCATTGTGTTTATCCCAAGCGCATCAATACAAGTACTATTTTCTTGTAGAGACCCAGGCTAAGGATTAATATCTTGCCTTCTTAACACATTTGTGTTATAAATAATGATGAATGATATGCCTAAGGCAGAGGAGAGAGGATCTGTTTAAAATATGTCAAATTTCAATTAAACAAAAATCCAGCTGACTTAAACAAAATTCAAATAAACCAAATTGCAGTCACACTTAATATTTAAAGAAAGAAAACGTGTGACAATGTTAATTAATGTGGATTAGGTGTGTCTGAAGGTGAAAATAAAACAACAACATTTCCAAAAGAAATGTCTTTTTTCCACTTAAGTGAAGGCAATAAGTAAAGAATGCAGAGCGATGCCAGTCACTGCAGCCAGGTTCTCTTACACGGGTTGATTCTCAGCCTTGGGCTTGGTCATCCTGGTCCCCGAGAGGGGCTCATGCACCAGCCCAGAGCCACATTCCAGCCAGGGAGATGGGGAGGAATCAATGTAAAGGTAGCCTATCTGTTCCCAATGGAGAAGAGAAAGAGCCTTAAGTCCTAACCACCTTTTCTGTTCACATCATCCAGTTAGAATAGTAATATAATGGCCTCTAGTTCTACTAATGAGTAGGAAATGTAAGTATTATTTTATACAGCTATGTGACCCACTAAAAGCCAGAGTTATGTTCAAGAGAGAAAAGAAAAGCAGTTAATAGGGAACAATCAGTAGGTCTTCTCTGTCTCAGCTTTTATTAAGTCATGTTAACTATTTGGCCCAAACACAATTTTTAAGATCAATTCATTACCAGTACTAATTCTAATAGTCCATATATTCTAAGTCAACATTACCTGATTCTCTGATGAGCAGACTAATAATTCTGAATTTATGAACATCTTCAATTATCAAAGATCAATTTTTATTAATGGATGAACTTACTAAAGCAGGTAGGAAACAATAGTTGTTTTGTTTGGCTTGGTTTGGTTTGTTTGGTTTGAATGCGAATGATTTGACAGGAAATGGACCCCGATTTATCCCACTCTAAACATGCAGGATAATTTGGGCTGCAAGTAATAAAATAATGCCTTAAAGTTTGTTAAAAATAATGATAATAATAATAATTTCTTTGACAAATAAAACCCCAGCAGTTTAGTGCAGGTGCAAGGGTAATTTTATGAAGAAAAAAATGCTCCCGGGACTTGTTAACCAGAAGTTTTCCAGAGTGTGCAGGGATTTTATATCTTCACAGAATAACTGTAGTAAGCATTTCTGAAGCTGTTGGTGTCCAGCGAGGGCAAACAAGAACAAGCCCAAGTCCTGAGCAGACACGAAGGAGCCAGTCTGAGGACCACATTCATCGATCTTCAGAATTTTTCTTCTAGGAATGTAGTTTGTTTGTTTTTTTAACTTTGCTATATACTCATTAATTTCTCATAAAAATTCTAGTATGGCTTTGCAAGATCCAGGCGAGCATATCCCTTTGCTGCGCTGCCCTCGGAGGGCCTTTGCCCCATGCTAATGATGTTCTCCAGACCACAATTTAAGGACCACTGTTTCAAAACGAAACTAAAATTGCTTCACTAACCTGTGAAAAGCGTCACCTTTTATGTGGGCTTCGCTGATTCCTGTTTTCACAGGAAATGGGGGTGGAGCTGTGAGGATGTGGGAGGACGTAAAGTGGAAGGATACAGAAGAGGTGAGAAGGCGCAAGCACAGGAAGAGCCTCCGGCTGACGGTGGAGCAACAAAGCCTGTGAGGGTCTTCACACCCATTCCTTACATAGCCAGGTATCATTAAGACCCAAGAGCACAAGCCGAACTGCCACACCTGCCCTTTTTCATCTGCATTAACAGTTTCTGCAAGTGGAAATGCTGTCTAGCCTGGTGACTCCGAATGGGGCATCTGGCAACCAGTACTTGCCTCAAGAAGTCATCACTTTAAAACAGCAAGACAACTGGGGAAGCGGGGTCCAGGCTGTGATTAATACTGCATCTGGTTTTCCTAACAGGAATGAGAAGGTGAATGTAGCTATGCCAGAACCACAAGAGCTTTAGATCCCAAAATGGCTAGCTACATAGACAGCAGCGACCTCCTTTAACAGGCATGGTCTCCCTACATGTGTGTATGTGTGTATACATTTTTAATTGCTTATTATAAATCAAAAGTGAGTATATGTTTATGCATAGTTTCCTCACTGTTTTGCAGATCTGTGGAAAGTATTATGAGAAGGTTCATTCTGTTTCACTGCAGACAAACACTGCATTCATACACAGAAAGACACTGAAGACACGAAAAGGAGGAACCCATAGACGACCCTCCTCCCCAGTGAGTCTGGGATTACACCCTGGTCCTAGATCACTGAAGATATACTGGATGTGCCGTGCATACACAGGCACACTAAAGAGAGTATTTCCATAAGCACTTTTTCACAAACGTTACTTTTTAAAGTTTCTACCACCTGTGCTGACCTCCTACTGAGAACCATTTCCATTTAACTAGCTTCTCTGACCACTTCTGCAGTCTCTCTTTCTCTCTACCTGCATGTGTACACATGTACACACACACACACACACACACACACACCATGGCTTCTCTAGTTTCTCAACTGTAAATTCTTCCACTCAACTCTAGTGCTCTTTTACCACCTGTAATTATACACACAAAGTCCTGAGTATTTGACAGATTTGGGGAATACTTAATGAAGAACAGTCTCGTTTCTATACAATCTTATGTTAGCGTATATATGTGAAGATATTTATAAGTTTATATACTGATTTGTACTGAACTAGAACACAGTTATAGACATGGAAAAATGTAACATTGTGAACCTTTTTAAGATCATTATACACAGTATATTAATAGAGCTATTCTCTATTTTGTTATGAAATTTTTTTATTTTATGGTGTTTTTATACTTTATTAATATTTACTTGTTTTACATTAAAATAGGAATTTTTAAAAACATACTACATATTATCTATTGTATTGCAAAGCATCCAGAAACTTACTGCTTTTTAAAGCGGCTAATTATTTTTCCAGGAATTTGGAAGCTGCCTACGCGGTTCACTAGCTGCTCTGTCCAGGGTCTGTGTGCCCAGCAGCGCTCAGCCGGCCCATGTCTAGCTGAGAAGGCACCTTGTGGGAGCCCAGACAGCAAGAACTGCGGCCTAACTGACCACCTCTGTGAGCACAAAGGAGAAAGGAGGCAGAGCGTGCCTCCCCACTGGCGCTGGCGGTGTGCGGGCCTGAGGGCACACGGCAGGCTCCGGGGAAAAGGCAACACAGCTGAGTTCCGCGGCACAGCTGGGCTGCTTCTTTAGAAAATGGGAGGCAGCTGAGCCTTCCGCTACTCTTATCTGCTTGGACTCATGTCCAAGTGAATAAAAGCAAGGTGAGCCAGTTGCTCAGAGTACCCTGAGCACTAGAGGCAAGAGTCCCCCAGCCTCCACATTGTAAACTGACTGTTTCTTTCTCTTTCATTCTCCTCTGCC
>NDGM011192495.1:0-29182 GCA_002564305.1 Octomys mimax | reverse complement strand
GGAACGTGGAATTGAATTCAGGCCCTTGCACTTGCCCGGCAAGCACTTCCTTGTTGCATTTCCAAATGCTAATTTCAATAAGCAGGTCATTTATGTGAGCTTTTGGTTGGAAGTTGAGGGAGAGGCGACATTAATTCTCAGAAGCCAGAAGCACACATGGACATGTTCTGGGGAAGTATGTTGCCTGTGTCAGAGGGACGTCTTTCCATTTCTTTGCTTTTTGGAGAGAGTCTTGCTGCATTGTCCAGGCTGGGCTTGAACTCCTAATCTTAGAAGATCTCTGCCTCAGCCTTTACAATACAGGCATACACTGCTGCACCTAGCTACAAGTATTTTTTTTTCGAAAAGACTTAACTCTTGACTTTAGCAGATGTTTTATGAAGGAAAAGTTAAAGAAATGCCTCTTACTACGTCTCCCTGGTCCTCATGTTTTCAACGTTTTTTCTGACAACAGCATATAGAATGTTTTAAACAAATACCTTAGTTGTTTGTTTTGGGGGGTTTTTTTTGAACCAAGTAATTAGAAACAAATCTTTATCTCAATCCATTGACTTATGTTGATTAACAAATTAACTAAAATGTAAAGTGCACCTAAAAAAATAAAACAATATTCCCCTTGGACATCATTGCCTAAATTGTCATCAAAATCAAATTATCTAGCAATCTTATCTTCACAGTTGAGTATTGCAAATACAAACCTGTATCTTCTGTCCCACAAGCACAAAAAATCTAGTTGGGAATAAACAGTTGAGATCCGTAGCTACAAAGTAGTATTTATTTAGAAATTGATACCAAAGAAACAAGACCCCCTGCCGTCCGGGTGGAGATCGGCTGCTGCAGGCCTTCGGACGCTGATCTCTTCCAGGTGTGATGCCGGCTACACTGGACAACACTGTGAAAAAAAGGACTACAGTGTTCTGTACGTGGTTCCCGGGCCTGTACGCTTTCAGTACGTCTTGATTGCGGCCGTGATCGGAACGGTTCAGATCGCCGTCATCTGCGTGGTGGTCCTCTGCATCACAAGGTCAGTGCTGTGCGGGCGGCCGCTCGCGGGGAGGCGGTGTCGGCCTCTAATTTAATCGCGCCTGCCCTACGGTACGGTCTCTCTGTGAACACCCCGGCCTCCCGTTCTCCGCAAGTCCCCTTTCCTCCTCATGAGAGCATTTGAACAGCCAGCGTGGAAAAGCACTGATTTTCATGAGGCAAATTATTTTTGTCATTGTTGCATTATGATTAAGATTATTTGTTTTCTGAGTTCTTCATTTTCCTTTAACACGTAATTTCAACCTTTGTTTAAATATGCTTTTGTCTTTTACCTAAAAAAGCTCAGTCTTCACTCATAGTGCTGACAGCCTTTTAATATGACACTGTATTCCCAACTGCCTGAATCAGTATTCCAGAAGAGGTTAAGGTGAATTTTCCCCAAGGCCGAGGAAGTCACTGGATCATACCTGCCGCACATCGCACTTGGATTTCCAAGTCTAAGGCTAAACCTAACATACTTGGTATAAACAACAAATACTTTTACCCTAAGATGCCAGAGTAGCTCTGAACAACATATTGTTTTTAATTATTTATTTATTTATTTGGTACAGGGTCTCACTACCCAGCTTGGACTCATAGTGATCCTCCTGTCTCAGCCTCCCCAGCGCTGGGCCTCCCCAGCTCCCACCATGCCTGGTTCCGGGGTGGCACTGCATGCGGTAATGGGGATCAAACTCAAATCCTTGGGCTTGCCAGGCAGGCACTTAGACTTCTGAGGTGTCTCCCTAGCCTGAACAACACATTAAAAAGAATTGTAATGAGAAAGACTTTTAAGGTATAGTAAATGAACATGGATGGTAAGGAAAACATGCAGAAAATGTCACAACAGCAAGCAGGCGCAGGGGCCCACGCCTGCCATACCGGCCCCGCCCCAGCGCGCTGAGACTGCAATTGAGACTGGGCATGGTGGCACACACCTGTAATCTGAGCTCCTGGGAGGCTGTAAAAAGGCAGATCACTACAAATCCAATCTAATAATAAGACCCTGAACACCCTGTAGACCCTTTCCTAAAATACAAAGAAAAGAGAAAGAAAGAAAGAAAATGTCACAACAGATTTTCATCTCGAGCTCCCATCCAAACCAGGATGAGAGAACCAGGTGAAAGAGAATAGGGGTTTCATCCAGAAAGCAAGCTGTGATTGACTAGTGATGTCTGGCACCAGGGCAAGGCGAGAAGCGAAGCTTGAGACGTGCTTAACTTCATGCGTGTGCCAATCTGTGGCAGCTAAGAGTTAGAGTCAAAACCATGCACGTGGCCTTTCTGCCTTGCACACTGGAAAAGCTATGGAAGCACTTCTCTCTGACCTGTTTTCACTCTCCTTTAAAAGGTTCCAAGAAAGCTCTTTAAAATTTTCACCAAATCCCTGGGGCATTTCGATTTGTATTCATTTGTGCAGGCCCCAGTGAATCCAAATGCTTCCCAAAATAACTTTTTTTAAAAAACAAGAAAATAAAAGCATATCTTTAAAAAATAAAGCCTGTGGTACATCTCTGTATCTGAAGCACACTGTCTTCTGTGAGGACAAGTGTGGCATTTGCTCTTGAAAAAGACAAAATGTGGTTCGTAAATCCTGGCGTGGCCTAAAGGCTTAAGGGAAGATCATGACCGGAGCCCCGGGCTGCTCTACGCCAGGGTGAGTTCATCAGCTCGACTCTCGCGCTAAGTGAGTCAGTGGATTATGTTCAGATAGTCCTGGGGAACACAAAGGAAATTCAAGAAGCCAAAAAATACTGAGTATAAAGCGACAAAATAGCAAGAATCCGAAATGCAGGGCACTGCTCTGAAGAACTGAGCTTTCTAAGATCTAGGGAGCGCCAGTGTATGGCAACTGAAACTCATCTTTAACGGGGATAATGGCAGAATGCTTTGCTTGTTGTTTTTTATGTTGCAAGGAAGACTAAATATTTCAGCCGCTGCCTCAGCTCTCCTAGTAATCCCAGTGTCATTTCCATGCACTGAAGATATCAGTATACCTAGAATCCTAGCCCGGCAAGGAACTGTGCAGATACAGGTGTGTGTTCTGTATTTATGTGTGTGTGCACAGACAGATACACACGCTAATTACATGAATGGACAGTCAGCCTCCTTTTCACAGTGGGGCAGAGCGCTGAGGTCACACAGCTGGGAACAAGGGACATGCCAATGCCCTGGCTGTGCTCCACCACCGCCTGCCACTGGGCCCCTGCTCAGACGGCCTGTGGTCAGCCACAGCTTGGCATATTCCTGGGCCCAAGACTAGATAAACCAAACTCTAGATTAGAGGAAGCTGTATTTTCAAGGCATATGTGGCTTTTTTTTTTTTTCATTTTCAATGTTAAAACTTAACTTACACTGTTTTGTTTGGTTTGGTTTGGTTTGGTTTGGTTTGGTTTGGTTTGGTTTGGTTTTTTTGTGGAACTGGGGATTGAACTCAGGACCCTGTGCTTGCCAGGCAAACGCTTATTCTACTGAGCTATGTTCCCGGGCCCTGCTCTGTTTATTTTTAAAAGGCAAAGCACATGAACTAAATCAGCATCACTATGATGTATTTCATAAATCTGTGCTTGGACCACTAAGCCGTCCAAAGCCTTTCAAGCATCATGCTACTCAATAATATGCACCACATCCCACAGTGGATTCACTTCCTTCCCTGGGAAACACTCTGCCTGGAAATCAGGCTTTACAACGAGCTCACACCTCACCCACCAGAGCCATTCTTCTCTGGTGACCGGACAGCCCTTGTTAGTTGAGGTTTGTTCCAAAATATCCAGGGACAGAATCACAACCAGCATGGACCCTTTTGTTCTTTACAGTTTTCTTGTGATGTCATTCTCACCTCTCTTCGTTTTCTAATTTCCTTCTCCTCTTAACTCCCTTTCTTTCCTTTATTGTTGGTAATTTCTTTTCATCTTTATGTTTTAATCAAATGCCTGTCTTCTTCCTAAAGAGTATGTGTCACATCCGGGTGTCTAGAGTTCTGTTCCAAAGTTAAAGTGGCCCTGTGGAGCAGTCAGATCTCCAGGCACTTCGTCTCTAGCACATACTTGCCAGGAATGTGATTCCTAGCTCCTGTTCATTTTTCACAGATGCGTCTCCCACCAAACCACAAATATCCACACACATTATCCACGCTGTATGCATGTACCTATGCATGCATAAATGCATACCATTCAGTCTCAGCTTGTTATAATAGGGCTTTACATGAACTTTACATTGTTTCATTTGCATGATCAAATGCATCTTTTATTACATGAGAAAAACACCAGAACAGTGATTTTCAGATAATTTTATTGAGGATTAGCTTTTTATAGAAGCTACGCAATTAGGACCCATTTATGTCTCTAGTATTAATGGACAAAAATGGCATTCGACTCAACCAAAACAGCCTCCCTTTCTATTACATATCTGATTTATTAACAGTTGGCTTATTCTTTGGCATGATAAGATTTTTCACTTGTACCATTGAAATGTGAATAAACCATCTATCCTCAACATTTAAAACATAAAATTGTTGAAGACTTTTAAAGTAAAATGTGGCAGGCCCAAGGCTTGCTCCCCTGCAGCATGCCCCCACCCCCCATCCTTGTGCATTAACGAGGAGCAGTCGAGAATGAGGCAGTGCATTCCTGGCCAGCCTTGGCCACAGCCGTGCGTTCTCCAGATGCTCAGAGAGCCATGAGAGAAGCAGAGCATAAAGCATCCCCCTCCTGCGGGTAATCAGTGATTGCTTCTAAAATGCTCTCATGGTCTGCTTCATCCACAGCCTCCCTCTGTTACTGTAGGACCAAACTCTAGGTGATGGCACTGGCCTAAGATTTGTAAACTTTTCCTATCTTCTAGGAAATGCCCCAGAAGCAACCGAATTCACAGACAGAAGCAAAACACAGGCCACTACAGCTCCGACAACACGACCAGAGCATCCACGAGGCTGATCTGAAGGAGCACGCTTCACAGTGGCTGCCTGCCATGAGCCGGGACTGCTTAGTACAGTATTGTAGACAAGAGAGTAAGACAAGAGACCTACACATGTTGCCTTGCATTTGTGGTAATCTACACCAATGAAAACATGTACTACAGCTATATTTGATTATGTATGGATATATTTGAAATAGTATACATTGTCTTGATGTTTTTTCTGTAATGTAAATAAACTATTTATATCACACAATATAGTTTTTCTTTCCCATGTATTTGTTATATATAATAAATACTCAGTGATGAGAAAAAAAATGGCATTCTTACATTTGCGGTATTTCATAACTGTAAATATAATCCATCGAGTGCAATCTGCTCAGGCACCAGTGCTTCATCTCTCTCCACGGCGTAACACGCGACCCAGTGGCTAGGCTTTGAGTGATTTCAAGATCAAGGGCAATGATGGTTACTGAAAGGAGAAAAATAATTTACTGTATCTCAAGTGAGGATAAAATATTTCAAATCTTTGAATCATCTTTATTTCATCTACTTTCTTCCCTGGTCTTCCATTTTCATCCCCAGAGCAGAAAAATCTCTGGCATACAAATTAAATCAAGAAGAGGGAAAGTGTTTTATAGCTCATAAGAGAGAGGGAAGGAAGTTACTGGCTTTTATTTGGGCAGCATCTTAGGCTCTCCGCGTTAGCTGCATATATAGCTAGGGCATCTTGAGCAAGTGCCTGTTAGTGGATCCACAGAGCGCTGCATCCACATGCGTTCCATTTAAATGAGGGCACTTAACAGCTACGGGAAGCATTGAACAACAGCATTAAATGTAAAATGCCAAAAGCGTGGCTTCTCCGAAGCACGTTGCTGTGTTTAATGTTTTTTAAAAGAAGTTAGGTTGATATCCACGTGCACCATAGGTATCTTATAGCCTCTCATGAGTACTGTTACATGAGCTGGAGCTAAGTCAGTGGCAGTACTTCATGGAATCAGAAATGTGTTTTGAGTATATTTATATGATGAGATAACAAGGAAGAATCCTGCAGCATCTGAAGACCCTTAGTGGAAAGTTGGTGTCAAGTTGTATTGGATTTGATTATACAAATAGCTGTGATTACTTGGGGAAAAGAAACTGTATAGATTCTCAAATAAGATGAAAACAGCATCAAGTAATTGCCTTATTATCATTTATCTCTGCATAACTTTCTTTGACTCAAAGTAACTGTAAATAAAGCTCTTTTTGTCTCTTTCAAAAGACAGACTCTGAGTGGACTAAAAGAAATAACATACAAAAAAAGACACAAAGCAAATCAATAGTTTCTTAATATAAAATAGTGAAGTATAAGTTTATGAACATATAAAAGGGATAAAATAGAAATTAAAGTCCTAAGTAGGACTTTGAAAAGTGACTTTCTCCTCAGTTTGAAAGCTTGAATCCACTCACATGAGCATTACCCAAGTATCCTCACCACTCAGACCCATGATGGTCCTAGAAGGTGGATTTCTTTTAAACTCCCATGTAGAAATTTGATTTAATTAGCACGTGTGGCTTTGTACATAATCCTGGCATCCTTGGTAAAGCAGCACTTGTGTCAAACCCTTCTTCCTCCTAAAGGAAGAGAAAAAAAAAATGTAACAGCAACAGAGGTGCTTGGAGTTTAAGAGAAGCAACAATTCCACCGACTTTGCTGTAAGGATGTGAAAGTCTTCTTTGTTAGGCCCTGATGTGTCACCACATGCATATTTTTGTCAAAGATCATGAGCCTATGTGTTGGCAAAGTCTTCAGTGTACTCCGACTCAGCGCACCACCTCAGGGAGAAATCACTTTTAAAAGTTGTGTAATGAATATTCGGTGAACAAACACAACGTGCCAAGCACTCTCCAAGGCCCTAGGTAAGAACAATGGGAACAGCCTCTCCCCTCCGAAGGACCTCACAGTCTACTACTGATAAATAATCAGCGAGCCACTGCTTGCATGTTTCTTATCATTTGGAATTTCATTCTTGGGCAATTCTAATTTGTCAAGTAAGTCTTCCTCATACTGAGTTACAATTTCACTTTTCTGTGATTCCCCCCCCGCCCGCCCCCCGCAAGAAGTATTTTTTTGCTGTCTAGAGCAAAGGATTCGTGCTTTCCCATTCACCCCACAAGTGTTTTCTCCTCTCGGTGAAAAGTGCTTCATGTCCTCATCTGCTCGCCACGCAAGAGTTCCCACATCGCCCTAGTGTCCCCCTTTTTCTTCCTTGCCTTGACCCTGACTCTGCTGTGTCCCCAGCCTTCTTCAAATGGGGAACGCAGATGCCCAACCTGCTAACCACGTGTGACCTGGCAGCCTCTGTCCGGTAGCAGATTGAATTGAGCACCACGGCTCCCAAATTCAGGTGCTGCTTTGACCGCAGATTTTCTGCGCAATCCCAAGCAAGTCATCCGAGATCCCAGTCTCCTCCTCGCTTTATCCTGTAATGCTAAGATTCCAGACTCAGATTTAAAAGGCACTTTATAACTGCTACCAGAAAACAACATTAATTTCTTCGGGCTTACCTCAAACATAAATTCAAAACTCTCTTTAAACAAAACTGCTAAGACACCATGACATTCACCCTTGTGTTCATTGTGTTCTGTCCAGTAGCAAATTGAATTGAGCACCGTCTGTGTCACACATGTGCCAGATCTGTGTTAAGCTAGTAGGTGACAAAGATCAGTAAGTGTCCCTTCCTGGAGCGAACTTGCTGTGACCTCTTTCCTGCTTTTTGTGCATCAAAATTCTGCCAGTCTGAAGGGTGGAAACGAAGAGGCAAATAGAAAAGATAACAGAGCTGATGCTACTGGTCAGTGTCATGCCTGGGAAGCCTGAAGGATAACCTGCAGGCTGGGTAGATGCGCTGCTTCTGCTAAGATATGCAGAATGGCATCTTCGTGCTGCACTCGTTCTCTGATGCCTAAAGGTTCCATACTCCCCACACATTCCCGCCACCCTCCTTCCAACAACTGGGACTAGCAAGACCTTCGGAGGGGCCTCCCTTGGCCATCAACTTCCCGGTAAGGCTTCCTTTGGCATTCTGCTAGTTCTACTACAGCATTCTCCAACTCGGTCCCTAACTGATCGTGCAGGTTGCTCTTGTCCTCAACATGGAAGCAATCGGTTGTATCCCAGAAAACTGATGGATTCCAATTTTTTCCACTTATTGAACAAATGTTTCCTAGGAGCTGTGATGTTGCAATGAGAGGGGAAATAGTTCCACTCTCTGGGTCACATTGCACAGAGACTGTGAAGGTGGGCAGGAGGAGAGGCCCTGCTGTGCAACAAAAACTGGGCCATTTTAAGGGCTGTAAGACTTACAAATTGAATGAGATGATTCAGGATGCCACCATGGCTAGGAGACTGGGTACCACATTAAATGTTTAAAATATAGGCTCCTAAACAAGGCAGGTGTGGGGCTCACCCTCAGCTCTCTTTGTCAACTACTAAGTCTTGGACAGTTTGCCTCGTTTAAGATGGCGAAAAACGTACCTTCCATAGCCTAGAGCTCTGGCATGAACAAAAACAAGATGACTGGCATTTGGGCTCAAAACAGAGACATAACAAGTAAACTTCCATGATATGGAAATTATTTTATAGCGATGGGTCACATATTTCTTGTAAAAGTAAAGGATACAAGCCCTCATCAGCCAAGTGATGCTTGGCAGAATCCCCCAGTGGGGAGAGGCAACCCAGGGACCGAGCTCCTCCAAGGGGTTGGGGGGTCTCTATGCCTCCCAAGGTGAGAAAGCTGCATGCAGTTTTGAAAAAAAATGGGAAAGGCTGAGTTAAAAAAATAAAGCAACCCAGCTTCTCTAGTTACTTTCTTTTCCACAGAGGCATCCTGGTATTGTGTCTGAACAAGAATGAAGAACATTCTTTTATTTTAAAATAGGTCTGCCCTGAAAAAGCACGCGCCATTAAGCCCTCATGTGTTTCCAAACACGGGCTGAATCAGTCAGTATCGCAGGGGCCTGCAGAACCAAACTCTTTACTTGAATGCATCCTTGAGAAGAAGTCTGCACAGACTACTGAAACGTGACAGCGATTTCTTCAAAGTCATATTGGACTCTCAGCTCCCATTTACCTTGAGATGCTGTTTTCCTGCGCCCAAGTCGGGCAGCACCTGGACAGACCACACGTCCTCAATTACAGCAGACATTTCCCTTCCTAATTAACATCTGGAGGCCAATAATGGGAGGTTTTCATTTAATTAATTGATACTTTTATATGAGGATCCACAGGAAGCTTATAAGAAAAGATAAAGGACAAAGGATGATGCAACATGATCGGTTTTCTAAGCAACACATGCACAAATTAGCACAGAACTTTGCCAGTGGCCTGGGAAGGTCTGACACGCTGCTCACACAGTCGCCTTCCAGCGTCACTGTGGACAGCCGCCTGCCCTGGGGTCCACCTGGCCTGGGCATGGGCCCTTAGCTGGTATTGGTCCTCCATAACAGTAAACGAGCTGAAGATTTATTTGTGAATATTTACATTTTTCATCACTTTTGACTATTTTTCCAGCACCAGGTGAGAACTGAAGGAAACAATATTTTCCATTGTTTTTCCAATCCAAATTCCACCCCGGACAAGAATGTAAGCCTAAAGAGAAGCCCAGGGTCAGGTAGGACAGGGCAGGAGCCAGCCTGCCCCTCTGCTGCTGCCAACCCTGCCACATGGTCTTGCACTCGCCCTCCTGGGCCAGCCAGATGCTCCATCCATGAGGTGTGAGCCCAGAAATCATCAGAAGCTGTGGCCTTCAGCGCCCACGAGTGCAAGCCCACTCTCTGGGGTGCGTTTTGAGGTTGCCCTGCACCCCACCTCCCTGTCGACTTTGAACTTGAGCACCAAGGCCTGTTCAGGAGCCCAGTATTTTTCTGAATAATTTTTCAAGAATAATAGCCAAAAGCATCACTTCGACTATCAAGTTATAATTAAAGATATCAATAGGTGACACTTGATTCTCTAGTGAAATTGGAAAACACAAACAATCATGCAAGACCAAGAGAAAAACAGCGCGGTATTTGTGTAAATCACCTCAAATAATTTCTATAGATCTCTGTTCAAATTTGAATACAGTGTAAAATTAAAAGAATAAAATGAAATATAGCAAGGTTATTGAAATGAATGCACAAAGGGCTGCCTTCCAGTGTCTTTCCTGAAGCTGGCTAACAGAAAAGGGGGATGCACTGTATTGGACAAAGTTGTCCCCTGCAGCCAATGCTAAATTACTGACATGCCTTATCACATAATTTTTTGGGGGTGGGGTTCTTTGCCAGGGTTGGTGGCAGTATGGCTTTAATCCAAGATCTTCACACTGAGCTGCATCCCAAGCCCTCTTTACATTTTTTAAAATTTTGAAACAAGGTCTCACTAATTTACTAAATTGTCCAATCTGGGCTCAAATTTGCAATCCTCCTGCCCCAGCCTCCTGAAGTGCTGGGATTACAGGATTACAGGTTTATGCCACAACACTCCATGGGGCAAGGAGCCTTCTGAGAAGAACAAAGACAAGGAGAAAACTGTGGCCAGTAGGAACACACTACTTCCTGTTAACTTGTCAGCAAAATAGAAACAGATCCTGAAGTTACTTCACCTCTGCACACCATCACCTGTAGATAGACAAGTGGTGTGTCATGGAGGGAGTCTCAGGATGGGAAATGACAACATAGGGGACGAGGACAGAAACAAATGAACAGGCAAGTGCTGAGGGAGGCATCTACAGCCTCGGGCGCTCTGGTGGGATGGGCGGGAAGCAAGCAGGTGGCTAAGGGAAAGGAACTGAAGAGCTGGCCTTGCCAAGCGGCCTTCTGGAGTTTGCACACTTGGGCAGGGCCTACAGTTACCTGCACTGGCAGCCAGGAAACAAGGAGCAGGGGAGCCCCCAGCAAGGCCTCGAAGGAGCCGGCTTACAGTGCACTGGAGTGTGCAGACAGGGGACCGCCTTGGCCAGCTGGGCAGAGTGAGGCCAAAGCACAGCCCCAAGATTATTTTTCAGGCCTCTTGGGAAGGAGAAGCTTATGTTTAAAATAAAGGTCTGCCCTGTGCCTATTTTCCTCCTCACCAGTCCTGACCTCAAGATATGTAGATTAGACTCTCCACCTCAAGATATGTAGATGAGACTCTCCTCTGCAGCTGCAACCCTGTCCCAGCGCAGGAGATAAGGTCGCAGTGGCCTGCCCAGCACCCTGGGCCAGCACTCCCTTGGGGCTGTGCCCCACACCTCGGGCCGCTGCTGCTGGGATCTGATCTGGCTACACTTGGAAAACACAATCCCGGGACCCTGGAGCAGTCCGTCCATAGTCTGCCCGGGATGTACTGGCCACACCTGGCGCGCCAGCGCTGGGGAGCGTTGTGTGGGCTTGCGAAGAGGAGTGGAAAGAGGAAAAGGACTGCTGCAGAAGCGCAGGTTACGGAAGAAGTGGGCAGGGAGCACCGCCGCGACGCCTCTGCGCCTCCCCACTGGCTGGTTCTTCTGTTCTTCCCGGGCAGCCTGGGCTGAGAGGGCCGGCTTGTAATTCAGCTCACAGACCAAGCAGCAAGGCGGGTAAGCAGCCCTCGGCGGCGCTGCCGACGTCCCCCGAGGGCCGGGCCCGCAGCGCCAGCAGCCACATAATAGCATTATATTTCACTTTTAAATAAGATGTACATGAATGTGCACTTGCGCCCAATTACAGTAATGCATGATTTACATAAAATTAACTCTCTTGCTTAATTACAATCACGCAGGGAAGGGGAGAAAGGGCTTCACTTTGTAAACAGTAGATGCTGTGGCACTGCTGAAATAGAAGGGATGGAGCTGCGGGTGAAAGCCAGCGCGGACTCTGGACATAGCCCTGTGTTTTGTTTCCTTCTGTCAGGGTTTTATGTAAACCCAGGCGTGGAAGTTTCTGTTTACTTAGAGGAAAGGATGCCAGTTCTTTTGAAATGTGAATCTATAACTAGGTTCTCTGTAGCAAGCGTCCAGAGTTCAGAAGCTTTATATTCTCTGTGGAGTTTATTCCTCTGGGTAAGCAATCTGCGAAGGGCAAGGAAATGAGTCTCGGGTGTGCCCGAAGCAGCAAAGAAAACCCCTTCCTGAGGGGCACCCCCAGAGCCACTGTGAGGACAGGATAAAAGACCGCCTCCTCCCTCATCCTACATCTGTCGCTTCTCTGCAGACTCCCTTTTGCCACAAACATAAGCAAGAGATTAAAAGCAAAGTGCCCTGAAGCCCACACCAAGAAGTGTGTTTGTGTATGTCTGTGTGTGTGTCTGTGTATGTGTTTGTGTGTGACTCTGTGTGTGCATGTGTCTGTGTGTGTCTGTGTGTGTCTCTGTTTGTGTGTCTGTGTGTGACTGTGTGTGTGTTTGCGTGTGTCTGTGTGTGACTGTGTGTGTCTGTGTTTGTGTGTCTGTGTGTGACTGTGTGTTTGCGTGTGTCTGCGTGTGTCTGTGTCTGTGTGTTTGTGTGACTGTGTGTGCGTGTGTGTGTGTGTGTGTGTGTGTGTCCTCCATCGCTGGCGCCAGACATAGTCTCGGTGCAGAGCTGCACTTGGCGAAATTCACTGAGCTGACATAATAAGGAAATGATTGAAGGCAACAGGGACTGCAATCTCATCCTCATCTGTTCTGGGGGAGCCGGCAGATGCGCTCAGGCAAGTTGTACAGAAAGCCCTCCAGGACGGGACTCCAGCTCACCACAAAAGCTGCAGATTCCACTTTGGCAGATCATCAACCCTCCTTTCACCCGACTCACAGAAGAGCTGGATTCTAGAAGAAAAGAAAAGATTGTGAAGGAGAAAAGGAGAGATAAGATAACCTGTAAGCTCCCAGGAAATGCAAGGACCTGCAAGATCTACTCTGAAAAGGTTGCGTTCTGAACAAATGAGCCTACGATGAAATTAGTCAAATGGGATCTTATTTTCATAAAACTGAAAACCAGACAAACATATCTCTTTGTTTATTTGTTTGTTTGTTTTTCTTTAGAGATGGGCCTATAGGGTGTTCAGGGTCTCACTACTAGATTGGACTCGAAGTGATCCGCCTATTTACAGCGTCCCAAGAGCTGGGAATATAGGTACACGTCACCACACCCAGTCTTAATTGCCATCTCACCACACCCCGGGGGCAGGACTGGCACAGCAGACCCAGCTCACCCCAGCCCCTGCCCCTGCCCCTGTTTGCAGGCTCTTTAATCTGCTGAGCTATTTGGCAGCCCCCCAGAGAAGCATATCTCTAACCTAACACGGGTGCTCCATTTCCTTAAAATTACTTCTAAACATTATTCCTAATAAACCAGAGACCTAGAGAGACCAAGAACTTTCATAAAAGAAGCATTAGCCAAGAGTCGCAAACTAAGAATTACATTTAACATGAGGAATCATGGTGTGTTTTATAAATTTATTTTGTAACTTACATTTTGCAGTTGATCCTTCCCTTAAATATCAGATGGAAAGACCTATACATGTCTTGGAACACTGAAGACCTCTGTAAGGGACTTCTTTCCCAAGAGTCCTTTGGGGAGGCCATAGACAGTGCGAGGCACTGCAGGAGCCTGAGGGGTGCACAGTGATGTTTCCTCCCTTCTCTGTACCATTGAAAATTTCTCCCAAGTCGAAGTCAAATTGCAAGGATGAAATTGTTTGGTTTTGTCTCTGTGCTTTGTCCCTTTCACACCAGCGCCTTTGTGTTCACCCAGGTGGCCCTCACTGGTGCTGGCCACGGATGCTTTCCTCGTGCCTGGTGCTGAGACGCCCTCACCCTTTTTAATTTACCCCTCTCTGCAGCCTCCGTTGAGTTGTGCCTCACAGTGCTGGGCAAGCTTAATCCTGAAAGGACAAAATCAAGGCTCTTTCCCTTTCCAATGAGACCTTCACCAGGCCAGAAAGGGAAGGAATGAAACTGTCCTTAAAGTCCTGACATTGTCTTTCTGGTTATACTTGAGAATTTTAGAAATTGATTTATGGATTACTGATTGGGATAATGTATGATATACAAAACATTACAATATATGATTTCTTACCCTTCACAAGATAGATGTGGTTTGGGGTATGTTATGAATATTATTTCACTTGGGCTGAGTGTCTAAGACATAACTATACCAATTTTATGGTGAGGTAACACAAAGCAATTGGCAAGATTACGAATAACTTGGCTGCCAGCATAAAACTAGGACAAGCCATTGCCAAGATTTGAATACAGATCAAACCGAAACTCCATGCAGCTCCACAGTGTGACGTTGTTTGCAACAGTTTCTAATTTATGCTCATGTGTGAGAACCCGTACATCTTTCAAAGTTACCAGACAGTGCTCATTCCGATGTTCTCGCCACTGTTCCAATTATTGTCACATTTTACTGTGGAGACTATCCTGAGAGACGTTAAGTGCCACCCCACAACACCTGTTTCAAGGTACAACGCTGCTGTCTCCTGGCTTCTACCCTTCTCCCCTTTCTTCTTCTCTCCATTTTAGTGAACTCAGGTACCCGTGTGGTTCTTCCTATGCCTGCGTGTAGGTGCCGAGGAACGGAGCGAATGAGACCGACCACTCTAGACTGCTCTCAGACATGTTTGCTTTTCTCCCTCTTCTCCATCTCCACCCCAAGACATGTGAAGCTTCATAAGCTTGAGAAGTTTGTCTTGCTGATCTGATCCCAGTGCTTAGAACAGTTCTTAGTACTTGGTAGGTGTTCCATTTGAATGAATGAATGAATGAATGAATGAATGAAACTGAAGTCATCTCTGAGCTTGTCCAGTGCAACTCGGGAACATAAATATACTAGTATAGCATAAGTCAGCAAAAATAGACTAAGACCTGTCATTTAAAGGTCCGAGACTCTAAAAGAGCCTACAAAGTATAAGCTCACTGTATGGAGATTCCTGAAGGAGCCTTTTTCCCTCTCTTTTTTCTGGTCTTGCATAAGGCTAGCTTCCAGGCAGCACCCTGGTGGGACACAGGGTGGTATGGAGCAGGTGTGCCACAAGTGATAGCGATTACAACCTGTCAGCAGCCCCCAGCCGGGATCGTTAGCTCATTGTTAGGAGCGTTCTCAAGGACATTCACTTGCATAAAGCTTCAGGAACATCCAATGCTTTCTGCAACCCACCAAGCTTTTTAACTTATGGTAAGACTGACACTTGTTGGGGGCATTTTATCTTGCAATCAATTTAATTAGGAGCTGTCAGATTAAAATGATTAGTTGCTTTTAAAGGCACTTGAACTCTAAGATCCATTTATAAAAACCATTCTCTTTCCGTGCCTCTCCTCCTGTCGTTCCAGGATCTATCACCCCACAGCGTAAGGAGACAAAGTAGTGTAACCACCTTGATTGCCAGCACAAGGCCTCATAAAGCTCATTTAGGGAAAGAGGTGCTTGCTAGGTCATTGTTGGCATCTTCCGATGTCGCACAGACACCTTTGAGCAGTCAAGATTGTCAAGCTTTAAATATGTCCTTGTTTTATTTCTTATTAACATAACTTTTTTCTGACCTTTGTTCAAAGAAAAAAGCTTTGCAAGTGGCTCTGCATGTCGAAGAGATCAGGAAGGCCAAAAAGGTGAACTGAGATGTAGGGAAAAACTCAAACATAAATAATGCTGGCAGGAACAAAGGCACCCAGGGTGCCTAGTCCTGTTTCATTTGTTCAAGACGTGAGCTCAAGTCTGTCATTAGCCATTCATATGAAGGGACACAAGTGAAAAAGAAAACTGTTAGCTCTCTAGGATCAGTACAAAGCTGCTGAGGTAGAAACTGTAAAATGAACCTTTCCTTCCATGAGGTCAGCTGTAAATGAAAGCGATGCATGCAGAATAAATTACCACCGGCAACGATGAGCAGAGAGCCCTCGGTGTGGCGGAAGGCAGGCAGCTCTGGATTTGACTGGCCAAGTTTCCAGTGCCATATGGAGGAGTTGAGGGGGCAGAGGAGGAAAAGCTATTGAAAATGACCTATGTTCCCACACTGCAAACCCTGCCTGCTTCAAAATTGCAAATGAAAAGAGTCCCTTAGCTAATGGTTAACACAAATGATTAGTAGATAGCCTTAGCTATGCTAGCAAAAGAAATCTAAATGATGCTTCAGGAGACCAAACTCTTTTTAATCCCATGTGTTACTGTTACATGTCTGTACATTTATTATTAAAATTTGATTACTTTTTTCCCTTTTTGGTATAAGAAAAGTAAGCAGGAAGTTCTGGTGATATTTAATTGTGTTGTGTTTTTACTTGAATTGAATCCATTCAATCCTGGATCCAATGAAATATCCCAGAAAGAGATTTTGGGAACATAATTATATTAGAACAGTCTTGACTAGCTATAAAGGATGTAGGAAAACCAGGTAGAATGTTATCCATGTGTTTTTTAAATTTCTGAGTAGATACTGGTTAGAAAAAATAAATTGTAAGAAGCCAGAAGCCATGCCACCTGTAAGTAATGTTCACTAGTTGCTGGTTCTTTTTGTTGTTATGTAATAGCACTATAGTTTTCCAGTGGAGCACACATCTCAGAATAAATACTTTCTAATTGATTGGGGAATTCTGCAGTTTAGCATGCCCATGAGTTTTGCATTCTTGGAACCAGTTTCATTCCATTTTGTTTGTGTTATGGCCCATGTGTAGATCCCACCACCACCACCACCACCAAAGCCAACGCCTCCTGCAGTCATAAGTGGGGCTTTCCATGGTGTGTGATGCTGGGATCCAGGCTGTGCAACTATTAAATTAGTCCACTGATTGGATTGGTATAGTTCTGGGGGTGGACAGTGGAAAGGCCCTCCCTGGGCAGAACATAAGAGACACAAAGACAGCTGTTGTCGCTGCCTGCTGCTTGCTGCTTTTCTGCCTTCTGCACGCCGTGAACTGTTTCTGTTCTGCCACCCCACCCCACCTCGGAGCCAGCTGACAAGGGACTGAAACCTCTACAAAATACAAGCTAAACAAAGCTTTCCTCCCTTAACTTTGGTGTCTGCTATTGTGCCTCAGCAATGAGAGAAGTCACTAAGACAGTTTGTGATGCTGAGGATCAAAGCCAGAGGCCTGTGCCTGCTGAGTAAGTGCTCTACCAAGCAGCCCCAGCCCCAGCCTTATATCACTCTTGAGACTTGGGTTGGAGGAGACCAGGGGAGTGGAGGGCGATGACTCAAGTCTGAGCGCAAACACCATGTTCAGCAAGGTGACCATTGTGTACCCTTTGGAGAGGCCTGTCTGGGCACGGAGATGGCCAAGATGGCTGCAGCACACTGGTGTTCTGGCATTGGAGGAGAATGCTGCGTGAGGCACAGTCTGCCCACTTGCACTGTACTGCAGAATCAGTTGCCAACCCTAATGACTTTTTAAGGTGTAGGAGAAGAGAGAGAGCCAATGACCCATACAATAATAGCAAAAGCTCGTTTACTAGGAAAGTGGGAGAGAAAGCATATTGCTTAGATTTTCAGATAGTGTTTACATTTCCTGGGAGAATTGTCCACTCTGTGGGTTGCTCTAGACGTGCATGCATCAGACAATCAAACTCTAGGTTAGACTCTGAGTCTAAGAAGCCATAAATAGTACACAGCTTTTCAAGCGAAGACTGCCCGCTGCCCTACGTCTCATTAAAGGTCCTATGATCAGCGGGACTAGACTTGCTCACCATCCTGATGTACATTTGGAAGAAAAGAAAAGAAGAGCTCTCCCTAAGGAATCCCTTTACAAAACCATTTATAGTGCTTTCACAGTCTTACTTAAGGTAGGGATGGAAACCATTTTCCCTGACTTACAAATGTCTTTATTTTATGAAATGTTCAGATGTCATAACTTGACTTGAAAAGACTCCTCCATCACCATCCACTCAAGATTAAAAATGGCAACCATGTTGCTCAGCCATGTCAATAAAACACAACACTGTGGAAGGTTTCTGATGATCTTATGACTGTATCTGTGTATGTTTGTGTCTTTGACCACTAAGGCACTGTAATTATTAAAATGCTCAGTTGGTTTAAATTATTAAAAGTGCCTCTTGAAGATAACTTCCAAAAGTGAAACACTCCCCAAGCTGAAGAATTATTCAGCCCTTTTAAAAAATTAAAACAACAAAGGAAGTTCAACATGAAAATTCAATAGGAACAAATACAAAAATTCAAGAAGGTTATGTCAAATTTAACTTTCCTATCGTTATTAATTTAATTTCTAGTCATTATGATAATGCCAAGCATTTAGAATACATTTGGTGTTTATGTAGATGGAATTACTCCTCAAAATTACAATTCTGAATTAATATGCTATTAAAAATGTCACTAGAAAGTGCTTTTATTATTCTGCCAGTGAAATAACCATTCCCTATTTCTTTTTATAAATGAAATTTCAGCATTTTTAAACCTTCCTTCGATTTTGAAAACTGTAGTGTTTCTGTTTAAGAATTCTCCTTATGCTACATTAGTGCCATGTTCTTTGACAGCATAAAAAATATGCAAATATAGCCTTTTCAATGGTGATTTTTCATTTTGTTACTGTCATTTAACTAAAAAACAACTGATGATGTTTCAACTTATCACTTACAACAGTGAAGCTACTGAATTGATATTTATGTTCAGAACAGATGACATGGAAACAAATATGTTTAAAATACCATCTGCATCATGTTGCTTTCTCCCAGAAAGGCGCAATAGAGTTGTTGATGTTCAACCTTGGAGGGAAAGGAGGGCACATCGCCACCTCATTCACGGGTGGCTTGAGGGGGGTCAGGGCAGTGGTGGAGATGTGAAACCAGCCACCTCCTAGGAGTCTTTCCGTTCTGGCTCCCAGAGCTCTCCCTCGGCTTTGGAATCTCCATCTCCCTGACTGCCTACCTGGCTACCTACCTTGTGGTCCACCTCTTCTTGTAACCTCTACTCGGGATTACACAGATTTGCCATCTGTTGCTAAGTTGCCAACCTGGTGCTTAGGAAACCCCAGAGTCCTCGGTACTGAATTACATGGGAGTGGCACCTTTTGTGGCTATTGGAACCAAGGGAGGCAGGCAGCTGGGTGGGAGGAAAATTGGATGACAGTCTCTCTAGAGCAATAGGCTGCGCTAGCAAGACTGGCTCTAGAGCTGGCGCCGACAGCTTAGCTTGGGAGTTGCTCAGAGATACACTGTCGAATGCTTGCCA
Source organism: Octomys mimax (assembly GCA_002564305.1). Classification (NCBI taxonomy): domain Eukaryota; kingdom Metazoa; phylum Chordata; class Mammalia; order Rodentia; family Octodontidae; genus Octomys; species Octomys mimax. Next base: position 10,112 of record NDGM011192495.1, on the reverse strand, counting down.
CCACTCCACAATGACTGGAAGATGAAGAGGAGCTCTCCTGTAAGGGGTCAGTGGGCGCAGCATTGCAGGAAGTGAGATCTTTCTTGTAGCGTGACCCACATAAATGACGCTGTGGAATTCAATAAACTCCAGTTTGCCTGAATTCCCTCATGCTGAGATATATAGCTACAATGGCTGTTGGCACAAAACTGGGATTTCATTTTGAAACTCACACACACACACACACACAAACATGTTCTCACCCACTTTATCAACACACATCGATCCCATTAGCAAGCAATGACAATTATGATAATAGTGGCTTGAGCACCTGCTCCCTGAGGTGAGCCGTGCTAAGTGCTCCTGCGCTAGGCTGAGGCACTCCCTCTTCCCTCGGAGCTCCTCTCTACGTGACCTCACCCTGCTCTGCGCCCTCTCTTCTGTCCCCTCGAGACTGGCTGCTCTCTTTAGGACCCCTGCCTTAGGCTTCTGGAGAAGTACAACTTACATGCAATTCACTTTGAGTAGCCTAGTAAATGGGAGAGAAATGAGGCCGAGGCATTTTTCCTTTCCTATCCTGTGAAAGCAAGTGGGCTTTTTCTTCTTCCTGTCAAAAATCCCAATTGGCACCCATTTCCTACCTTTTGCTCCTCCAGTCTAGGGACAGGAACTGTTCTATGCCACTGTCTGTTGCTCTTTCCCTTTACCCTGCCTATGTGTTTGCAAATATCCCCTTTATTAAACCCTTTTCAATGTTCCTTCCATTCCTTGAGGTTGATTTCCTCTTGTAGATGAGGAAACTGCAACTTAAAAATGATTTAGAACTTGCCTCAGGTTGTCGATCTCATAAATGTGATAGCCAAAGTACAATGCCATTTTCTCTAGCTCTGAGCCCAGGATTTCCAAGATAATCAATTCTAATCTCATAGCATTTATTGTATTAGTCTCTTATCCTTGTCATTATAAAACCCAAACTCTCTCTCTCTCAAGACTACTGCAACTCTATCACATCATGCAAGATTTACTTCATTTTATGCAACAGCAAACAATTCAGGTTTTGCCTGCATTAGTGGTATAGTGGCGACCATAGCTGCCTTCCAAACAATTCAAGTTTCACACAGAACAGGAAGAAAAGGAATCAAACGTTGCAGGAGACAGTCTCAAGTAGCCCCATGAAAAGTTCCTTGTGTAATGCAAGGAACTGAGGCCTTCTGAGACCACTTGTGTGAGCCTGGAGGTGGGACTTCTCCCCTCAACCCCCACCCCCGGTCCACAAGGAGCTGCAGTCCTCCCTGGGACCTTGATGGCCACTTGTGAGAAACAGTGAGCCTGAACCTCCCAGTGAAGGGCTGCCAGAAATTATGGATGAATAAATGCTTGCTGTCTACAGCTACTAAGTTTGGGATCATGTGATAGTTAATTTACATAGATTCTGATTCTGATTCTGAAAATGGTTCTAGAGGAGCACAGTTGGAGGCATGCACTCTTGGAATAGTTTCCAGTTCTGTGAGTCACGTGGGAAAATCGGAGCGAGGGAATGGAGCAGCAGCCACTCTGGTTATCCATGGAGGGACACTGCGCAGGGCCAGCAACTGTCCCCCCACCTCCCCTTGAGCTGATCCAATTCCTGGGCCCCTTGTGTGTTTAATTCATAGCCTTACAGAAAGCATTTGGCCAGATCTTGCATTTGTAGTAAGGTCAGACATCTTGCATTTCAGAAATTCAAGATCATGTGTAAAAAAAAGCCCAGGAAAGACAGGACCCACAAGAGTCAGCGGCAGGCCTGAGCCGGCCTTCCCTTTCTAGCTCTCCTATAACCTAGATACAGCTTCCTTTTCTGATCTCCTAGCCCCCAAGCTCATGTTTTGAGAGATAATCTGATTAGTGGGGCTTGACTAAGCTGGCCTGCCCTGCAGCAGTGAGGGTTTGCAAGCTTCGTGTGGTAAGAAGCACATGTAGGTTCCTAAGAAAAGACCAGACCCTGGAGCCCAGTGGGGCACGGTTGCCTACCCAGCGGGCTTCCTGCTTCGCTCTTTTTCCTCCCATTTGTTCTCATCAGGATCAAAACTTCCTGCCCAGCACTTGCTATCTTGTTCATCTCACTGGAAGGAGAACACTTCAAGTCCTAGGCACAGACAAAGGCTTTCTGCCCTGCATGGCACTAGCATGGGAAATGATAGCAAGAATTGACAGGTAGGGTTACATGAAATTAAATTAGCAGTGCGCAAAGACAGACTGCAGAACGGGAGAGACTCTTCACCAGCTAATCGTCCAGTAGAATATTAATATCTAGACTATATAAAGGACTCAAAAACTTAACACCAGAGTAAAAGTAACCCAGTCAATAAGTGAGAAAATGAATTAAACAGATACTTCTCACACAAAGAAATACAAATATACAATAAGTGTATTAAAATGTTCAACAGCTTTATCCGTTTAGTAAATGCAAATCAAAACTACGCTGAGATCCTAACTCACCTCAGTCAGAATGATTATAATTAAGAATTTTTTTTAAATGCTCACTAGAAATTTGGGGGAAAAGGACATCACTCGTTGTTAGTGGGAATGTAAATAGTCACAGTATAGTCACAGTGGGAACTAGTGTGGAGGTTCCTCAAGGCAGTACAAATACCACTTCACCTGGCTCTACCTCCACCTGGTCATTTTTCAAAGAAGTGAAGGCAGTGTGTGATAGAGATTTCTGTGCATCCACATTTACGGCTGCACAATTCACAGTAGCAAGGCTGCGGGAGCAGCCCACAGCACGTCAGCAGGTGGCTGGAGAAATGAAATCTATATGCATACGTTTAAGGCACAAGGAAGAATGAAAGCATGTCTTTTTCCAGAAAATGGGTGGAACATGTTAGGGGAAATAAACCAGACTGTGCCTGGTGTGGTGGCGCACACCTGTACCCCCAGCACATGGGAGGCTGAGGCAGGAGGATCACTGCAAGTTCAAGGCCAGTCTGGGCTGCAAAGCAAGATATTGTCTCAAAAAAAAAAGGTCTCAAAAATTCAATGTCACATTTTCTCTTACTGTTGACCAGAGGGGGCGGGAGGATAAAAGAAGGGAATAAGGAAGGGCAAGGAAGACAATGACAAGGGTACAAATGATCAGAGTATGTTAAATACATATACAAATGGGCCAAAACAAAACTCACTACTCTTTCTAATATGGCTAAATCTTTTTAAACTTTGAAGTTATAATAACTCATCAATGTGATCCGCTTTCCACATCTAATATACATAAGCCAATTTCATAGCCCATAGAGTTACATTTGCACATGATTTATAACAGTTATCAATTTGATCTTTTACTATGATGATTGCTTATGGGTTTCAAAGTCGAACTAAGCTTTAAACCATGTGGTATGGTGTCTCATTTTCTTGAGGGACACTCATTGTCACCATACTGCGGTCAGGGATCCGTTGGTAGAAAAGTTAACTGGAGACACTTTCTGATATTAAAAACAGAGTAGAGCTTTCCTTTATAGATGTGTTTTCATCTTTTTACTGTCAGTAAAGTTTGGTCACTCAGTGAGCGCCTGCAGATAAACAGTTCCAGCATGCTTATAATGTGCATGGCCCAGGGAGGTCCAGGGCAGCCGGAGCAGTGAGCAGTCTCACCCATGTCTGAGAAGGCACCGATGCACATGAAGTTGTGCAAGAAGAATGCTCACCATGGTCGTGTCCTGCACACTGGAGAAATGTCTCATAAGAACTTTAAATTCTAAAAAGACAAAGACCTGGCAACTATCATAGCGGAACTGGTTTTTGTGGGTATGAAAATCAACTGAGAAACTTGTTTTGTAAAAGTCTTAGTTCCATAAATTTGGATTCAGTTGATTCGGGGTAGGCCTGGGAATTTAAATATTTAATAAGAACCTACAGATAACTGATTTAAAAAAAAAAAGTCTCCTTATCCACAACCTAAGAAGTTCAGGCAATCCCAGAAAAATTGAGCCAGTCAGTTCTTGACTGAGTAGACACACAATCCCCTAATGCTCATGAACCCAATCACATTACCAGGCTGGTCAGCAGACCACACCAGTGGCTTCTGACCTCAAGGCCCATGTTGAATAAAGAGGAGAGTTCGCCAGCAGATGAGACCAGCAAAGAAGCTTCAGGAGGAGGAAAGGTCAGCGTGAGTACCTGCGTCCTTCAGCCTGGGTCTCCATTCAGCTTCTTGATAAGGCACAGCAAGCATGTGGAGAGTAGAGAAGAAGGGTTCTAAGTATTAATACGGGAGAAGGAAAAATCATGCCATTTAAGAACGAGTTGCTGTTTAAAATGTGTGAAAACTCATCTCATAGCAGCACCTTTTATTGATACCAAGTTCACAGACAGTTGCTTTAAGAATGATGTTATCAAACAATTTGCCAGAGACCTGAAGCCCTGCTGCCTCCAATCTGCATCAGCACAATTTAACCTTCACGGTGTTATCAGCAGAAGTGTTAATGTGAGATGCTGAGATTGGCGTGCACTGCCTCCTTCTTTGGTCCTTCTGCAGCCACCAGAACCAGGTGCTCAAAATTAAATTTAAAAATTTAAAATCCCACGGAGCATAGCCAGCCTGCCTGTTATACCCAGCATGCTTTGCAGGGGAGGCACAAAGCATGCTGGGTATTGTGGACAGAGGATGCTAAAATGGATCTGATTTCACTGAATGATAGATGTGCATCCACCTGACCAAGGGGAAAGGGAAAGGCAGGGCTCCTGGAGAAGCCTGGAGACAACACAGTGGACTGGTCATCAGCCAGGTGTGGACATGGGCTCCAAAAGGAGGAAACAGGTGCTGATGAACTCATCCACCTGAGACTAAAGGAGGAATGGTAGCCATTGTAGCCAGAAGGTCCAAGGGAATTGAAAAGATGTCAAGACAAAAAAAAGCCATCTTTCCAGAGACCAGCAGAAACGCAGTCAATGTTTAATTTGTTCCATCTCCTTTTTCTCTTCTGAATTTCTTATACATTTCTTTCTATTTTACCTTGTTCTTCCAATTTTACATGCATATGTCTAGTAACATGAATAACTGGTTGGAAGGCAACACTATGTATTGCAACAAATACTGTGGAATTCATATTACTTTGTTAAGTGAAAATCTGTATCACTTGTAATTTTTTCAGTTTTAATTCTAATTTATATTCTCTTTAAAAGAACAAAAGAATTTAAAACACTTAAAAAAAAAAAAAAGAAAGAAAGAAAGAAAGTTGGCCAGATAGCTCAGCGGACTAAAGCACCTGCTTAGGCAGACGCAGAGACCAGGGTTATAGGGTTCAATCACCAGCATGCCATGCTGGCCCCACCCCTGGGGCATGCTGGGATGGCTATTAAGACTGGGCATGGTGGCCTGCCCCTGTAATCCCAACGCTTGGGAGGCTGAGAACAGGAGAATCACTAACGTCCGACCTGTGCAATGAGACCATGTAGACCCTATACTAAATACATTAAAAAAGAAAGAAAAAAAACATTTAAAAAAGAAAGCCCTCTACACAACTCAGCTATTAGTATTCAGGAATCAGGGCAAGAGAGTCTCATAGTCTTTCTCTGGCCTTGGCAATGTTTGCCAAGCAGTGTTCTCTGCGTTGCTGACTTTATGACTCACCCACTGCACGGTTTCAAAGGCAGATTCTCTGACTTCACCAAGAAGTGCGGAATGAACCCCTAAGGACGGCGCTGCACTCCCATGCTGCTCCGGGTTCATGCATTAAATCTGGAGCCCCGCTGGGTAAATGGCTCTTCTGGTGTATTTCATCCAGCTCTCCTCCCCCATCTTCCTATCTCATTTAAAGCAATTAGATCCTAGCGTCTTCATCTCAGTGCCTTCATCTATTTTCCTTGAAAACTCTTATTGGATCTGGCAGAGAGTGGTGGTTCTCATGGGACAACAGACTGCTCACTAAATGACTTTTATAGACCTCAAGTTACAGGACGATACATTATAGGCCCATGGCGGCCTAAGGTCTAGGAAGGGGACACCTGAGAAAATGCTACAGAGCATAACGTTTTACCAGAGTAACAAGATGTTGCTGTATTTGTCTGTCGGGTTAATGTCTCAGCTTTACCCCAAACAACTCCACGCTGCTGCATCAGAATAGCCGCAAGAGTCCGCATCAGGGCAGCAAGGGGGCTGGGGCAGGAAGGAATCAGGGCAGCTCTGCTGACCTGCTGAGAAATGTTGGTCTATCTAGTCAAAATCATGTCTGGAAAACAATATAAAAGACTGCAAAGAGCATCTCAGTGTTACTTTCTGTGATTCGAATCGAAAGTGAGACCTGTCACCTCAGAGGTGACAAGCGCTATTTACTATCCATACGCAGCTCATCTCATAGAGGACAGGAACAAATCAGTACACGATGGCCGAATACGTTGTGGAAGAAGGATGAGAATTAGTAACCGTAGTTTTCCTACGAGGCGCTGTGTAAAGTGATGATAAAATTCCCAAATCACACATTCGCGTTTCCAACTCATACCCACAGAGCCCTGAGCGAGGCCCATTTCTGGGAAGCCCGTTAAGCCCTACTTCCCGTCTTCTGCACTTATCCATACACATATGGCCCTCGAATCATGCCCTGGCATGAGCAGAGCTGTTCTCATAGATTCCTACAGAGAAGACTTTCACTTGTAGCTCAGAAGTGTGGAGGATCGTGAGCACTTCGACGTTGAAGCAACCTGTGAGTCTTACAATCCTGTCATTCTTTAAGGGGCTCCTATTAAGTCTTAAATGCGTCAGAGATTAAAAGGGTATATTAATGTTATTAGAGACTTGAGATGAAATGCCATGCCTTGCAGGGTGTCTTTGCACTTAATGAAAACATTTTCATCACATTCTGAGTCTATTATGCCAGATCTTCATTTCATAAGTTGTGAGATAATCTTATTTTAATTAGAGGAGACACACCAAGTATATTAGAGTAATACAGTTAAATATATTCATCAACCTTCTCCCTGTCAGTTCAGATATCTCCTTCAGAGTTTGGTACTCTGACGTGCTGTCACGGGGTAAGTAACATGATATGTGCAGGTTCTGAGTTGCTTCTCGAGCTATAAATGATTGAATGACTGTTTTCCAAGGAGGACCCCAAAAGACTCGTACTGACCAATACGGTATGCGATGTCAAATGTACTTGAGGCTGGCTGCTTCACAGTGACATGTTCTCCAAGTGGAAGGTACATGAGGGGTTTCCAAGGTTTAACATAGAAGGTATACTCACAAAAAATGTATATAATATCTCACTGATAATTTGTACTTTAATTTCATATTGAAATAACAACATCTAGACTGACTTAAATGAAACCATATTGTTAAAATTAATTTCACTGGCGTTTACTTTTTACTGTTTTAAATATGGTAACCAGAGGGTGCTAGATTTCATATGCTAGGCATGTGACATTTCTACTGAGCATTGCTATTCTGTGTCATCTCCCCAATATATAAGAAAAAATTTAATTGTCTGTGCTGTAAGCAGAAAACTTAAACTATGAAATGATAACTTACAACCGGTTCCTTCTAAAATCAGTTACCTTTCCTCACTGTTCCATCAGCTAAATGAAAGAATGGGAAATCCAGTCCTAGCAGCAGCCCACTGGGCAGGTCTGCAGAGTAAGAGGATGTGGGTGGAGCCAAAGGAGGCATGAATGTGTGACTCTCAGCAGCAAACTGAGGAACAAAGCCAGAAATGTTATATTGGAGACCAATCTTGCATAGCAATGCTCTCATAGTCCAGACCCTCAAGAGGGACAAGGAAAGCCTTAGATTCTAGCTTGTGACTCCACACACCTTGGGGCTGGGGAAATAGCTCAGCAGCATAAGCACTTGCTTGGCAGGCGTGAGGACCCAGCACCATGTTCCCTGCCCTGGAACTAGGTGTGGTGATGCATGCCTGTAATCCCAGCGTTGGAGAGGTTGCAACAAGGGGATCACTAAGAGTCTGAACTGTGTAACAAGACCCTGTATCAACATAAATAAACAAATGGAAATAAATAAATGAACACACCTTGTTGCAAGGCCCAGGAAAAATGGGAGCACCAACCAAAACAAAGAACACTTAAACAAAAGATATTAGCAAACATTGATAGCGCATAAAGACCACACAGTTGTTTTAATGTAAAAGTTGCTACCACCAAAGAAAGGAGTGTACAGCAGGTCAGAGCCAAATAAAGAAGGAATGGGACATGATGGAAAGGAGAACTCATGAAGGTCTCCAGAGGAGGAACACAAGCCTCTCTAGCATAGCAAAGTCAGGGAGCCAGCCAGAAAAGCGCAGGCCACCGGGGCCAGAAAGGGGATGGTGGAGTCAATGATGCGCTTTGGTCTTTACTAGAGAAGACTTGGGCAAGAGCTTCACTTCCAACCTGCTTTAAAGCAGACAGGTCAGAAGTGTTAGAACACAAGGCAAAAAAGGATTTTCCTACAGTTAGCTCACAAATGAAACGTAAATAAAATGGCACCCACTCCAGACTTCAGAAGGAACTCAAGGGTGAAATAAGGGACTGCTGGCCAAAGGTGTAACCTACAGTTGTTTTCCATCACTGTGGGGCAGGAGTGATAGGCAATTGCGACTCCCACTCCTAAGGGCTCATGGAAGATTCCAGAAACAAACCATTCTTTTTCTTTTTTAATGAATGGGAGGCCGTTTCAATTTTTTTTTCTAATTTAAGTGAAATTTATTTTAACCAACACAAAAACAGAAAAGTAGGGCCAGCCTGATAGCTCAGTAGACCAAAGCACCTGCTTAGGCAGAGCATAGCGGACAGGGTTTGATATCCGGTGTGCCGTGCTGGCCCCACCCCTGGGGTGCACTGAGAGGGTGATTGAGATTGGGCATGGTGCTGTGCATGTAATCTCATTGCTTGGGAGGCTGAAAACAGGAGAATCAATATGAGTCCAATCTACATAGTGAGACCCTGTAGACCCTGTATCTCCTGTACTAAATGCAAAAAAAGAAAAAAATTAAAGTATACATACTGAGGGGCTACCATGTAGCTTGTGGATATATATATATATATATATATATATATATATATATATATCAAGCACATTCACATGCACACATGCACAGTACTACCTTCTCTAGCATTTATCATTTATAATTTATCATTTCTTTATGACGAAAATATCCCCAATCCTTCCTTCTATATAGAGACATTACATTAACTGCAGTACACAACTGTGCAATAGCGAATGACAGCTTCGTCGTCGGCACCCTTGACTAACCTTTGCCCAGCCATGCCCAGCCCTAGTGACCACCGTCCTATGAGCACCTTCTATGACATCACCTGGGCCCAGTCCACAGAAGAATGAAATCAGATGGTGCTTGTCATTCCATTCCTGGCTTATTTTACTTAATGTAATGAGTTCTGTTTCCATCCGCGGTGATGTGAATGACAGGGTGATTCACCATAATCAAATGGGATTCATCCCAGGCACGTAATCAATAAACTAGACATGGCATATATAATTCAATAAACAAGACATTACACTTCAGTAGACTGGACAAAAACCATGTATGACCCAAGTGCCCTAGTACACCCTCTAGCTCAGCACTCAGGAGAACTGCAAGTTTGAGGCCAGCTTGGGCTACATAGAAGACCAGGAGTGAGGGAGAAGGGTGGGGAGAGCCCTTATCCACAGATGCAGCAAGGGCTTCTGATAAAATTCAGCCCTTTATGATAAAAGCATTAAGCAAGTGAGGCACATAAGGCCCATACCTTAAACACAAGATGGAATAAAACAGCCGCTAACGTAATAATAAATACAGAAAAGCCAAAAATGTTCTAAGATCTAGAAAAAGACAAAGATGCACACTTTATTATACATGCATAGTACTAAAATGTTAGCAGAGCTGACAATCACAAAAAAGAAGCAAAGGTCAACAGAACTGGCGGGCAAAGGAAGGCAAACTACCACTGTTGGGAGACAATACTCTTCTCTTGTACACGGAAAGCCACAAAACCCAAAATCTCTCCATTAAAGGGAATCTTTTAGAACTAATAAATGGATTGAACTAAGTTTCAAGATACAAAATCAACACACAGAAATCAGTATTATGCTATGGTGAATAGTGAATTATCTAAACATTTATTTATTTATTTAGAGAGACAGAGAGAGAGAGAGAGAGAGAGAGAGAGAG